>MU183839.1:66008-113618 GCA_016904865.1 Pissodes strobi | reverse complement strand
GCTAAAAGTACGTTATTGTAATTACCGCTGTGGTGATTTCGAATTTATAAAATTACACATCGTTGGTAGTATTGATTTTTAAAATTTTACATCTTGAGGAGATATATTCGTGAATGAATTTTAGCACGCATATACTAGCTTTTATCTACACACGTTTAACTGCATGCACGTTTAAAGTGCTATCGTGTTAGCTTCCACTCCTAATAAACTACCCCCTGAAGTTGTTCACTGCTATTTATGAGAATTAAGAAATGGGTTTAGTATTCTCGCTCCTGTATAATGTATATTTAACTCAATTAGATGTAAAGTAAAATATTTTCTAATATTTTGGGCTTATATTTTCATATGCTAGATGGCTCTTTTTGCACATGTTTTGTATTCATGCTTTCTGAAATATTTCTTGCTTCCATGCAATGCATGGTGTAACATATTTTATGGGATAGTAGAACTCATCTTAACAAGAAGAAATTACAGTGTATACTTTAGATCACACGACAGAAGCGATATTAGAAATTTTAAAAAAGCTTCTTAGAGGCGTGGGGCATCGATCCCGGTACCTCTCGCATGCTAAGCGAGCGCCCGATCATCTTAGATAAGCCGACGACGATGGAAATACGTGCGTTAAAATTGAATATAGAATACAGATCGGCATAATAGAAACTGCTTTCAAAAACAGAATGATTAATTATAGGCTTTCTACCAAATGACATCCTATAGATGTGATGTTATATTTGGAGGAACTTAAACCTAAAAGTATTTGCTTGATAGAAAAGGGCCTCTCGGATCAGTTAAATTTTAAAGTTAATATGGAATTGTATGGTTTATATCTATTAGCTTCTCAAGAAACGCAAGATATAAAATCATTTAGCTCGCGTTATATATTTATTTCCCAAAAAATACAGATATAGAAGCAGTATCTACTGGGTTTCGACAAGTTTTATCCTGCAAATCGAGTGAATCGAAAATCGGAGAGTGTGGCTGGTCTTTAGCCAAGCTCTTATTTCTAGAATTAAATATAAACAAGTGTCTCTAATTATAATAAATATTTAAGAGTAGGTATGTTTGAGGTTAAGATTACTTAAGGAATTAGATTTAAGTACTTTTATAAGTTAGAATTTATTAATTATAATAAACATAAAATTGTTGAAGATGTAAATAAAGTAAGAAGTATAGATTAATAAATGAATGTAACCATGTATTTTTTTTGCTTTATTTGCTAATATCCCAAAACAATTTAAGTAAAGAATGTGTTTCAAATTATATTTAAAAATAACATCACGTAGGCCTCGAATCTTCATATAACCTAAAATTGTTATTCTATTGATATATATCACAATATTGGTGGTAACATAACCTATAAATAGTGTTTTTACTTGTTTCCTAACCCTAGTTTAGATCATTGTATTATTGAAACCTTTATCGGTTGTAAACCATAAAAGTTGTTCATTTAATTTTTATATGGGAATAGTGAATCTGGAACCTACTAAAAATGTTTATTAAAATAGTATAGCTCAAGTCTGCAGTAAATATTGACTAATCCCGTACATTATTACAAAATGACAGCATTGCTTACAATATGGCACCGTTTACACTATCCTTAGAAAATAGCGCTTATCACCTCGTTAAAACCGTCACTGGAAGCTCCGTCATATCGGTCGTAAACAGGAAACCACAAAAATATCTTATTTTCGGTTGATATCGTTTGTATGAAAATAGTTTTAGAATAAAGAATATTATATTTATTAAAAATATATGTTAGCAATCGACTTACATTATTTAAAAATTGTGGTAGCTCAAGTTGGTAGTATATATCGGTTTATTCAAAAAGAGTTTTCTCAAGTTTGATGATGTTATCTGAACCAGAGATCTTGTTTCACATCATTCGACATATTGGCATTGGTCCAAGCGATCTAATCCTTAGCTGTCATGGCCAGGAATTTATGGCGGGATCAAAATTCGAGCTTAGGACCTGTGTGTTGGTTGCAACAGCCTTAAATATGCTATATTGCAAGTCGGTGATGTTTGTTATTGCGATCCACCATTTGTCATACGTCAACTGTCATTTGTCATACACTATTTGTCGCTTGTCAAATGTTATCTGTTATTCGGTGGTGCCGCGCCTCTAAATATGCTATAGCCCAAGTCGGCGATGTTTGTTATTGCAATCCACCATTTGTATGTCATCAGTCAAATGTCATACGTCATTTGTCGCTTGTCAATTGTTACCCGTCATTCAGTGGGGCCCCGCCCTTAAATATGCTATAGCCTAAGTCGGCGATTTTTACCATTGCGATCTGTCATTTGTCATCCTTCAGCTGTCAAACGTCAAATGTCATCTGTCAGGTGCCACGCACTTAAATATGGCGTCGCCCACGTAGGTGATTTCTGCTACTGCGCACCCTCCTCCCCGGCGGAGGCCCGTGAACTGTCCATATACCCCTACTTCCATTAGACAATTAGGTAGATAATTACTCGAATTAATATATTACAGATCTACAGGGAAATCCAAATGAGACATTAAATGAGGTAAATCTAGTTCTCCAATAATTGTTTAATTAAACTATTTTATTTACCAAATATAGCACGACAAACTTCAAAACTATAGCCGGAAATTCAATTAAAAAATCTAGCTTATCTAGAAACTCCTTCGTTAGTGTGATGACTTTGTGCGGTTTTAATGAAGGCAAACACAAAAGTTTGCCTCGTTTTTCATGGCAAAGTTTAGATAAGAAGTTTGAAAGCTGCCATATTTCGAGGGAACTAAAATAATTCGCAATCATTGATCTTTCTGGCGTCGAGCTGAAAACGTGACATTTAAAAATAGATTTTTGTGCTAGATATAAAACAAAAAATATTTGATTTCTCCACTATAATTAAACCTCGGTCTTGGCACTTGATTACAATAATACGCCTTTCAAGGCGACATAATCTCTCGATACACGTAAGTTGAAATACTTGTCTCGAGGAGCCTCGATGGTGTGGAAGATTTCGAGGTCAAACTTTAGTTGAGCATTGAAGTTTATAAGATTTGAATTAAGTAGGAGTAATAGAACAGACCCGTTCCTATACATAAAAAGAAATGCCTTCCGAGTCCGGAGACATTGACCTGACCTTGGAACAGATTGCATCCGGAGAATCTGAAGAAGTGAGTGACATCATCATCATCATGATTGGTATTTTTTCAGACAGGTCTTCAGCAGACGACGAATCGAAAGGATGACGCCGTCTCTTCAGATTCATGGGCTGCTGAAAACTTGTTGGACATTACACCAATCATGATGTTTATGATGCCATTCACTCCTTCAGATTCTTCGGCTGCATCTGTTCCATGGTCATTGCTTAAGACATGTCATGGGAGCGCCTCCGTGCTACTACTAATACATTTTAAATATTTCTTGCTATTGAAATTGTTCGTAAAATTACTCAATTTTATCACTCGCATTACATACAATTGGTTCTAAGAAACTTATGTCTGTGTAAAAGATTAAGGTTCCATCTCAACATGACATTTGAAAATAGATTTTTATGGTAGATATGAAACAGAAAATATTCCATTCCTCCACCACAAAATCGACAACAAAAATAATTAGGCCTCGGCCGCGGCACTTCATTACAATAATCCACCTTTCAAGGCGACATAATCTCTCGATACACTTAAGTTGAAATACTTGTCCCTAGGGGCCTCGACTTTTCGAGCGGAACGGAAGGATTAAAGGGCATTAATTCATTCACCCTTTTAATCCTGCCATTAGAACATACTTCTCTTTTCGCACATATATTAAATCGCGTTTAATAAATCCTTGATTACCTTCTCCCCTGAGTTGAATCTAATCAATAAATAAACAATTCAGTTCAAATAATAAATGCTTATTGGTTTCAATGGACTTATTGATGGTTTTGTGATGGTAATTAATAAGTTTTATATTGTATAAAATGTTTAATAAAAACCAAATATATTATAAGGGAAAATCGTTTTAAAAGCATGCCTTTGACTATAAAACCGACTAGTACATTTATTTAGGCTTCAGATTGCGTTAGCTTCAACAAAGGCTTATTGGTGTCATTAAAATATTCTGCTAAAGCGGAACTGCTTTTCAGTTTAAGTTTTTTTTTGCCTAGATATCAACGTACTTATCTCTAAAACTAAAAAATATTTTTTAACCCATGAAGCATTGGTGTTACCATATTATTATGGCAACACTGGCAGTGCTGTGCGCAAGTAGCCTTATTTAGGTTCCAGTAGAAAACACGTAGTTCTAAGATCTGTGTGTGACTCCGTTCGTGATTATGATATCTTTTTCTCATCGTACTTTCATTGGTCAAAATGGATATACAATTTGTGTAAGTACCTAATGGTAAAAATCGCTTGTGAATAAATACTACACTTTGCTGGCTCAAATAAGATTGATTCTACACTAAATCCACTTTTGCAATATCTAATTTTCAACTTTGGTGTTGCCATATGGCAACGACAGTATCTATTGGCATCCTATTTGATTTTTTTCTAGAGGGGGTTTGACTCTAGAAGAGGATTTGAGAATGGTCTATGAAGATGATGTCAACGTTAGACATATTTATATTGAGACCCCAGATACTGCAGCCCTCACAGACGAAGATTCTGGCGAGGAAGACGGAGGAATCTTTCAAGGAAATAGATAGAAGCTAAAGTTGAGCTCCAAAAGTATAGCAGAGAAGCAGACAAAATGGAGGATGAAGCCTAAGGATAAATACCACAAGGAGCTTTTGAAGAAGCAAAAAGCAAAGGAAAGTACAAGTAATATCGTTGAAGAAGAAGGCGGATGTTCTACACACGACAGAGAAACTCCAGGTAAAGTAGAGAATATTGACTACGACTTCTTTGACTGAATAATGGGTGATTTAGTTGACAACCACAAAAATTTTCCAGAATAGTAGAGGTGATTGAATTGTTTTTTTCAGCGATATAATTAGCAATATCCATATCTACGAGTTATGCTCTACAGAAAACCTTCCCATTCCACAAATATCGAGAGGAGAAATTACATCTTTTCTTGCCATTTTGATTATTTCAGGATATAATTGGCTTACTGAGACATGGGGAGAAGATGCTAATGAGTGCGATGCGAAGAGATCGGTTTTTACAATTTGGCGTTCCTTATATGTTGCAAATAATTCGAACAATATTACGTTCCAGAATGCGAACTGAACTATGACGAGTCGATTGTGAAATACTTTGGGCGTCACTCATGTAAACAACTCATCAGAGGGAGGCCGACTCGTTTTGGTTACAAGGGGTGGTGTCTTATCACTAAAAGCAGGTATCTGGCGAATATCAACATGTACCAAGGATCCGACTCCAAAGCAAATAAAGATTATTACAAAGTCTTTGGAGCCTGTGCGGCACCTTTGGTCACAATGCTTTATGAATTACCCGACGATAACTCCAATTTATTCACGAAAAGGTGAAAGTTTTGGCACACGTAAAGAATCGTGGCTTTGCCCATGTCGGAACAATACGCGACAAATCGTATTCCCAAAACCTGCCTTACTGTTTCAGAGAATAACATGCAGAAACACATAGACATTCAGTCGATCCTTGATAGAGAAACTGGTATTATCCTTGTTGGATGGTTAGACGACAATGCTGTAAGTGTGGCATCAACATGTAGGATGGCAGCCGCTTGTGAAGAGGTACTCACAAGCAAAAAATAAAATTATCTAGGTACCACGCCCATGTCGTGTTGAAAAATATAACCATGCAATGGGGAGCGCAAACCTGGTAGACGAGAATCGCTTTAGAATCGGGATGAGGGTAACAAAATGACACTAGAGCTTGAATACCTGGATGCTAGATGTGACAATACAAAATGCATGTTTTGTTTCTGCCCAGGTAGGAGCACTATGCTCAACCTCCTTGCTTATTCTCATTACTTGTTTGGAGCCTTGGAGAGGGATGCTGAGATTTATTCTGTTTATACAGACTTTTCCAAGGCATTTGACAGGGTTTCCCACGCTATATTATTATGCAAGCTCCATACCTTGGGAGTATTTGACCTTATGCTAATTGGATTGAAAGTTACCTTACTGGTCGAACTCAGGTGGTGTGAGTGAACAATTTTTTGTCCGATCCGAGGTTCCTCAAGGGTATGATGTTTCCTCTCCTTTTAGATCTTCCAAATTCCTCCTGTTTGTCGACGATTTGAAATTTTTTAATATAATTGTTACGCCTAATGACTGTGTGGCACCTCAGGAGGACCTAAGCAGATTTGCAACGTGGCGCCGCAATAATGGAATGGAGATCAATACATCTAAATGCAAGCTTATGAAATTTTCTAGATTGCGGTTGCCCACAATTTTTGATTACGTCATTAGATCCTACCACCCGTCGAGTCTATCAGGGATCTTGGAGTTGTTCTTGACGCGGAGCTATCATTTGTTGAACACATGGCAAATATTGCAAGCAAGTCCATGAACCTGTTGGAGTTCATTAAAAGAAATTCTAAAGACTTTTCCATTATTGTTTCTCTAAAAATTATTTATTGCAGTCTGGTCAGAACATACTTAGAATATGCCTCTACGGAGCCCCTATTTCTTCATTATATAAACTACAATTTTTTTAAGAATGAGGAGTTTCACTATGGAGCCATGTGCCGAAGGCTCAACATGTTGCCATTGTCCGTTAGAAGAACGCACAGAGATCTTCATCTCCTCTTCAAGGTGTTCAATTCACTGGTGGATTGCCCTTATCTGCTCCCTGAGGTTGGCCTGCATGCTCCATCCACAATTACCCGTAGCCGCCAAACATTTGATGTAACCAGCACGAACCTTTTGATTTCTTCTGCACTCAAAAACCGTTTGTTAGACAGCTATTGCAGCTGAACAATGTTTGAGTATTTCTATTATTGTATCATATTTTCTTTTTTTTCATTCTTTCCTTTCCTGTTTAGATTTAAGCGTGCATTTACGACCTATTAAAAGAACCTGAAATACATATAAACATGAATGAAAAGGAAAAGATAAACACCTTAAACGATACTATAGTGAAGGCCCTGACAACAAGCCAAGATAAACATTCCTCAGCAACCAAAAAGGACGAAAGGATAAGCGAAGAAACTAGAGAACTAATGCAAGAAAGAAGAAACAAAAGAAGTGAAGAAGCAACCACAGAGGAAGAGCTAATGGAAATAAACAGACAAATCTCCAAAGCAATAAGAAAAGATACAAAGCGAGAGAAATTGAACGAACCATGGAGAATAACAAAAGCATGAAGGTACTCCAAAGAAAACTTACGAATGGAAGGAAAGAAATATGCAAAATGAGAAACAAAGATGGAGAACTTACGACCAACAGAAAGGAAATATTAAATATAGTGGAGGAATTCTATAAACTCATTTACAAAAGTCAATATGATGATAGTGACGAATAAAATCCTGAATCCGAAATCCTGACATGGAAAGTGGGCATTGTCAACCAACGATCAGAAGAGCTTCCTGATATTACCATAGAGGAAATAGAGTTAGCATTAAAACACAGAAAATAATAAAGCGCCAGGGGAAGACAACATAGTTATAGACGCAATAAAAATAGGAGGCCAACATCTACTGCTAAAAATAAAGGAGCTTTTTAATCTCTGTCTATTCAATAGTAAAGTCACCAAAAATTGGCATAATTCCATTGTAATCCTGCTTCACAAAAAGGGAGATATAGCAGAACTAGAGAACTACCGACCAATAAGCCTCTTCAGTCACCTTTACAAACTGTTTACTCTAATTATAACCCCCCGACTGGAAAATAAATTGGATTTCTATCAACCTGTGGAACAGGCAGGCTTTCCTGACCACCTTCAAAGCGTCAAAACACTTATAGAAAAGACAATCGAATACAACAGAGCATTAGTAATGACATCCGTGGACTTCCACAAAGCCTTCGATACAATTGAGCTAAATGCATTGTGGGATGCACTTCAGGAATGTAGAGTCGACTACCGATATACCAAACCCATCCACTATCTACAAAAATGCAACAATGACGGTAAAACTACATGAAAATACCAACCTCATAACTATTCGGCAAGACGACACGATGTCACCAAAACTGTTTATTGTAGTCATAGAGAATGCATTCAAACAATTGGACTGGTGTCAGAGAGGTATAAACATAGATGACAAGAACCTAAACAACTTACGTTTTGCAGATGCATTCTCGAACAATCTAGAAGAAATGCGACTGATGTTGCAGGACCTGCAAGAGGTGTGTGGAAAAGTCGGTCTTAATATCAATATGTCAAAAACAAAATTCATGACAAACCTTGTTCCCAGCTGTGGCTTGAAGATTGGCGGAGCTGAATTTCAAATGGTAGATAGATATGTGTACCTTATTGGCCATGAGGTCAGCATCTCAAGGGGTAACCAGCCATGCGAACTAAAGAGAAGGCTCACTCTCTCATGGGCAGCTTTTGGAAGACTTAAAGACCTTTTCAAGAGTGACATTCCCGTCAATCTAAAATGAAGGATTTTCGATCAGTGCGTGCTGCCAGTGATGACATATGGCTCAGAAACCCTAACACTAACAACAGCAACAGCTAAGAAACTTAGAGTTACACAGAGGAAGATGGAGAGATCCATGCTTAGTGTGACGTTGAAGAACCACATAAGAAACGAGGATTTGCGCGGAAGAACCTGTGTCAGCGATGTGGTTGGAGCTATTGCTTAAGTGGAACTGGGCTGGCCACGTTACACGGATGCGGGATGATCGATGGGAAAAGTGGCTTCTTGAGTGGAAATCTAGAACGGACAAGCGAAGTAGAGGAAGACCGCCTACGCGTTGGTCGGACGATGTTAAGAGGACCCGCAGCAACTGGATACAAATAGCACAAAATCGATTGGAATGGAAAATGATTAGGGAGGCCTATGTTCAACGGTGGACACAGAAGGCTGAATGATGATGATGATGATGAGTTGGACAGGAGCCTCGCGATTAATTTCGAACTTCAGGATATTTTATGATTGTTTTCGTTTTTTGTTTTTTAGTTAGTTTTGCTAATTTATGTTGGAGTTTTTGTAACATTTATTGGAAATAAACTCCGTCCTTCATTGGTTAATTTGATTTTCAAAATATTAGGGCACATTTCATTACCGGGTGTTTCTAATTATGTGCATATTTTGTATGTGCAGGGCCGTGATAAAATTAAAAATATTTCTCACCCTGATATTACTATGAGAGAATATTCCACAAAAAATTACTTGTTCAGAAGTTTCGCTACAGCAACACCTAACACGACATGACAGAAGTTTAGGCAGAGAATTAGAAAAATTGTTGCACGACTGATAAAACTTATTCCTTTTCCTTCCTTGAAGCCACTGCCTCTTAAAGTTTAAAAAAATAAAACTTCCCCAGTCCTTTTAAAATTCGCACGATTCCCCAGAGCACTTTCCTTTGAGCGTAGTGATCCATTTTCTTTAAACACTCTTCTGCAAACGAAAACAGAAAACGTTTAAGTCTTCTCCTAGGTCCATTAGGCTTCTGCGGATAATGAGAAAGGTTGATTGACGAGGTGTTGCTTTAAACAGATCTATACAAATCTGCTATTGGTGTATATAGCTCTAAACTGAATACTGAATGATCATTTATTAAGGCACTTGTTTAAATTAATATTTTAATTATTTAGTCGGAGCGTATGAAAATATTCAAATTCTATTTCTTTTTTGCAGGAAAGTAATTTCGCTGACAATAATTGAAGAGGACAGCTACGAGAAGGACGTGCTCTTCTACGTGCAGTTGGGCGAACCCCAGATGTCGGGTGGTAAGGCAATCGATCGAATAATCTAACTTTTCTATCTCCTCATGTCAATTCTTTTTCATATCTTCCTCTACTTCGCACTCTCTTCGTCGTGTTTGCATGCTAAGTAAGTAACTTAAAATTTGTTTAATGTTTCGTTGTGTACTTGTGACCGTTACTACAAGAGATGATCTGTTTAAAAACACGTTTTAACCTAAATTAACAAATTGCAGTTGTTTTGTGTGCAATTGCAGAATGCAAGAAACTGCAGACCTCACTTAGCAACCAAATTATCTAAAATATATAAATAAATATTATTGTTAGCGCAAGTTATTTACAAAAAATATATTACCGATAAAGTGTCGTATTGTTAACCGTTGATTAGATATTTTCGACTTTAGATTATTTGTGAATTTTAGAAATTTAATCTTCTCCTGCTTTATTGCAATTTTCTTAGTGTATTAAATTAAGGATAGTCTCTGGACGATAAACCTTTTCGTATAAAAGCATTCGAGTGATTCAATTAATAAAGCTCAACAACCTCTTTCTGAAAGCTCAAAAATCCATGCTCTTACTACATTATTACAGGGTGAGAATATTTTCTGTAAATATGATTTTAATTAAATTAAAAAACAACCTTTTTAAACAGATCATTTCCATACAAAAGTGATACACTTAATAGTACAGATCTCTGTTAGATATTAGCTATTTGATTCACTGATACATTAATATTAGAGTAAGCCGCAAGACGTACGACTGACACGCCTGTGCATGCATCAGTTATTTCTCAAGCATATTGAAAATTTTTAAGTTTTAATACAAAATCGTTACTATTTATTTTCAATGTTACTTCTTGACGGCTTCTGAACAATAAACACAATCAGCTTATTTTCTACGAAAACGTACAATGCAAACTCGGATTTCGAAATTAGGTTAGTATGTTTGGGCCTTAGAACGATAAAATTTCGAATTTGCATTAAGGAATTCCTTTCAAAAATGCAAATAAGATAATCTGCAAAGCGCCCTTGGAATTCCGAAATAGCTTGATGAAATTCCTTAAGGTAAACTCAGATTCCCAGTTTATTTTACTGTATTCCGAGCTTGCTTTACGAAATTTATTTAAATAAGTCGTAGTTCACGGAACTTCCTATAAAGTCGAAATTAGGATTTATCGAATTCCGCGTTTATCTTGCTGATGGAATTCCGAGTTTGCTTTACGGAATTCTATAAAAAAAAGCCAAATTCAAAGATTTGAGCAAATTCGGAAGTTTATGTAGCTCAGTTCGGATTTTTACTAAATTATGCAACTCCTTAAAGACTTGAGCCCTTGGAATGCTTTACGAACTTCCATTAAAAAAAATGTAATTAGGAATCTAACTGAGATTTCAAGTTACTTCCACATGATTCCGCATTTAGCTTTACGGAATTCCTTTTTATAGTCCACATTTCTTAAGAAAAGTCAAAAATAGGCAATGCCTTAAAGGAAAGGAATTCAGACTTTATTTGCATTACGGAATTGCATGTAAGATGCCGAAATTGAAAAAATTTGATCAAACTCGAAATTCCTACTTTAACTTTTGGAATTCCGAATTATGTAGCACCTCAGACTTTATTAAATAATTAGGATTTACGGAATTCCTATGAAATTAGGAAGTTAACGCAGAATCCAAGAAATTCCGGATTTGGTTTCACGGGATTTTCTTTAGAAGTTGTAACGCAAATCGGAATTTCGAATTTAATTTAGGGAATTTTCAGCCTGATTTTTATAGGTCCTTGAACAATTTGTGATATTCTAAGCTAGCTATACCGAGTTATTTGAAATTTTAGGAAGGAATTGTTGCTGCTTTGAAAAATTGCAATTCCAAGTTTGCTTTACGGAATTGTCTAAAATATATAAAAATTCAAGAAATCTTAGCAAACTGGAAATTGTTAGATTGTTTTAGTCGGACGAGCTACATATTACTTCAGATTATTTTAAGAAGCATTCGTCGTAAAGATACCTAACGCATAAAAGATTATTGGACTGGTATGCTTTACTGAATTCCTCAAAAAAAATAAAAAAATTTTACATGCCCAAGCTTATTCTAAAGAATTCCTAATATGGCTCTATGGAAGTCGAAATTAAAAGCTTACGTATTTCCTTACAACAAGTCGAAATTGGGAAATTCAAAATACAAATTTTAAATTTTAAGCTTATTTTGTTGGATTCTAAAATAACTTTAAGAAATAACTGAAAAAATTTTGAAGAAATGTTGCCTTGAAAACCCGGAGTTCGAAGTTCGCTTTATGGAATTCCATAAAAGGCGCCGATTGCCATAGAATTTACGATAACGTTTTAAAAATTAGAAACTTGCGTCCTTGGTATACTTTACCAAAAAATTAAACTAGAAAATGTTTGACAACCAATTCAGTTTTCGTGTTTTTTTTAACAGAATTTCGAATTTTCTATACAGATTTCTTATAAAATAATCGAAATTAGTAAAATCCGCAGACAAAATTTGAGATCCCCAGTATTCATCAAATAAAAAGCCTGCCATCGGGAAATTCCGCATAACCAATTCTGAATCCCTACAAAAAATATTTGCTAAGAAAGTTCAAGCATGATTATTTTACGTACGTATAGATAACGCTTTAAAAATTAAGAAAACTGTTCTTGGCATGCTTTGCGGGTTTCTCAGAAACAAAATTCAAACCAGGAAGTTAGCTCAGATTCTGAGTTTAATAGACAAGATTCCGGATTTGGCTTAAAGGAATTTCTTTTAAAAGTTAACATCTGGAAATTCCGCAAAGCAAACCGAAATTTAGAATTTTAATTGGAGAATTCTGAGCCTGCTTCCTGGAATTATTTAAGGAATTTGTGGAATTATAAGCTCGCTATACCGAATTAATTGAAAACTTTTATGTGTAATAGACAAGGTTGTGGATTTGGCTTCAAGGAATTTCTTTTAAACGTTAGTAACTCTAAATTTCGCAAAGCAAACCGGAATTTCAAATTTAAATTGGGGAATTCTGAACTTGCTTTTTGGAATTCCTTTAAAAACTTGTGGAATTATAAGCTTGTTATACGGAATTAATTTAAAACTTTTAAGTTTAATAGACAAAGTTGCATATTTGGCTTCAAGGGATTTCTTTTAAAAGCTAACATCTGGAAATTTCGTAAAGCAAACCGGAATTTCGCATGTAAATTGGAGAATTCTGAACTTTCTCTTTGGAATTCTTTAAAAAACTTGTGGGGTTATAAGCTCGCCATACCAAATTAATTTAAAACCTTTAAGTTTAATAGACAAGATTGCGAATTTGGCTTCAAGGGATTTCTTTTAACAGTTAACATCTGGAAATTTCGCAAAGCAAACCGGAATTTCGAATGTAAATCGGGAAATTCTGAGCTTGCTTTTTGGTATTCCTTAAAAACTTGTGGAATTATGAGCTTGTTTACCGAATTAATTTAAAACTTTAAAGTTTAATAGACAAAGTTGCAGATTTGGCTTCAAGGGATTTTTTAAAAATTAACATCTGGAATTTTCGCAAAGCAAACCGGAATTTGGAGTTTAAATTACAGAATTACAAGCTTGCTTTTTGAAATTCCTTAAAGAACTTATGGAATTATAAGCTTGCTATAGCGGTTTACTTTAAAATTTAAGAAATTTGTTTTGAATAATCAGAACTCCTAGTTTGCTTTACGGAATTCTCTAAAAGAACCTAAAATTCAAGAATTCAAATTCGGAATTGTTAGTTTATATTATGACAGTTCGAGCTACATATAACAGTATAAAATTTTACAGAATTCCGAATTTTCTCTACAGAATTCCTTTAAAATAGTCGAAATTAAGAAGTTCCGCAAAGCAAACTTGAAACTCCGGGTATTCAATAAATAAAAAGTCTGCAATTGGGAAATTCCGCAAAACCAATTCGGAATCCCATTAACAATATTTGCTCAGAAAGTTAAGCCAAACTCGGAATTTCAGGATTATTATACGAAACTCCGACTTACAGATTTTACTAAATCATGCAAGGTATGCATAGGTAACCTTGTGGTGGCTTTAAGGGATTTCTTTTAAAAATTTACATCTGAAAATTTCGCAAAGCAAACCGGAACTTCGAATGTAAATTGGGGAACTTTGAGCTTGTCTTTTGGAATTCTTTAAGGAACTTGTGAAATAAATTTAAAACTTTTAAATTTAATGGACAAGGCTGCGAATTTGGCTTCAAGGGACTTCTTTTAAAATTTAACATCTGGAAATTCCGTAAAGCAAACCGACATTTCGAATGTAAATTGAGGAATTTCGAGCTTGCTTTTTGGAATTCCTTAAAGAACTTTGGAATTATTAGCTTGCTATACCGAATTAATTTAAAACTTTAAAGTTTAATAGACAAGGTTGCGGATTTGGCTTCAAGGGATTTCTTTTAAAAGTTAATCTGGAAATTCCGCAAAGCAAACCGGACTTTCGAATGTAAATTGGGGAATTCTGAGCTTGCTTTTTGGAATTTCATAAAGAACTTGTAAAATTATAAGCTTGCTATACCGAATTAATTTAAAATTTAAGAAATTTTTTTAAATAAATCAGAATTCCTAGTTTGCTTTACGGAATTCTCTAAAATAACCTAAAATTCAAGAATTCAAATTCGGAATTGTTAGTTTATTTTATGACAGTTCGAACTACGTATAACAGTATAAAATTTTACAGAATTCCGAATTTTCTCTACAGAATTCATTTAAAATAGTCAAATTTAAGGAGTTCCGCAAAGCAAACTTGAAATTCCAAGTATTCATTAAATAAAAAGGCTGCAATTGAGAAATTCCGCAAATCCAATGCGGAATCCCGTTAAAAATATTTGCTCAGAAAGTTCAAGCAAACTCGGAATTTCAGGAATATTATACGAAACTGCGACTTACAGATTTTGCTAAATCATGCAAGGTACGTATAGGTAACCATTTAAAACTTAAGAAAGTTGTCCTTGGCATGCTTTACGGAATTCTTAGAAACAAAATTCAAATTAGGAGCTTAGCTCAGGTTCCGGGTTTATTAGACAAGATTCTGGATTTGGCTTTAAGGGATTTCTTTTAAAAATTAACATCTGGAAGTGTCACAAACAAACCGGAATTTCGAATGTAAATTGGGAAATTTTGAACTTGTCTTTTGGAATTCTTTAAGGAACTTATGGAATCAATTTAAAACTTTTAAGTTTAATAGACAAGGTTGCGGATTTGGCTTCAAGGAATTTCTTTTAAACGTTAATAACTGTAAATTTCGCAAAGCAAACCGGAATTTAGAATTTAAATTGTGAAATTGCCAGCTTGCTTTTTGGAATTCTTTAAAGAACTTGTGGAATTATAAGCTTGTAATACCGAATTAATTTAAAACTTTTAAGTTTAATAGATGAGGTTGCGGATTTGGCTTCAAGGAAGTTCTTTTACAAGTTAACATATGGATATTTCGCAAAGCAAGCCGGAATTTCGAATGTAAATCGGTGAATTCTGAGCTTGCTTTTTGGAACTTGTGTAATTAAAAGCTTGCTATACCGAATCAATTTAAAAGTTAAAAAATTTGTTTTGAAAAATGAGATTTCGAGCTTGCTTTATGGAATGCTCTAAAAGAACTTAAAATTAACAAATTCAAATTCGGAATTGTTAAGTTATTTTATCGAAGTGCGAGCTACATATTGTAAACTAGAAAGCGTAATAACAAAAGAACACTCAGTCTAATATTTGAACTTGATACTTGACATTGAAGGAACAAATATTATGAGTATTATCTAAACATGTTTTAAAAACAATCAGTCAAATATCAACAAAATTTAGTATAAAAGAACGGGCAAATCAAGTAGACGACAACTTATCTGGTTGAGTAGTTGCCCTTTAATTAAGGCAAAACGCTCCTCCTGTAAGCTCAAACCCTCCTGATGATCTCGTTAAGTAGTTCCCTTTTAATTAAGGCCAAACGCTTTTCTGGTAACCAAGGTCAACCTCCCGACCTTGACTTTCTGGTTAAGTAGTTCCCTTTTAATTTAGGCCAAACGCTTCTCTGGGAACCAAGATCAAACCTCCCCTAAAGTTACGTCAGTGTAAAAGTAAAGTGTAAAAGTAAAGTAAAACGTAAAGTAAAAAGGAAAGTGAACCATAGATAAAAGTGAAACCTAATTAAACCAAATGAAACACTTTGTATTCCATGCAAAATTTAATCCAAAAGGACTTCTTATAAAAGCATAACAGAGCGCTTTCGGCCTAAGCCATCATCAGTGTTACCTGAAAAGTAAGTAGAAGAACCACCCATTAGCAGAAGAAGAAAATGGCTGCTGTGAGAACTTTAAGAATGAAATGGAAAATTAAGAAATGACAAAGTTATATCAAAATTCAGAGAGTGTTTAAAGCTTAAAAGGTATAAAATAGGTGTGAGATTTAAAATGGTTTTTTTTTTTTGTAATTTTTTTGGGTGATTTTTTTAGAGACAAAGGAAAATGGTAGAGGTTCTTACACTTACTTGTCATTGGACCCGAAGAACATATCGACGAAGAGTAAACAAACAACACCAACAAACAATGGTCACATCACAATCAAAAAGTCAAAAGTCACATTTTAAAAGGCAACATAATCTTTAAAAAAGGACAATGCCCAACCACGCGTTACGTGGAACGACAAAATGTGTCGTTGAAGTTGACAGTCATGTCAAGCAACTCTGAAGCCACAGGAAGTGGACCGCAAAACAATTTTTGGCGGTAAATTTAAATCTTAAATAATAAATGTTAAACTAATACAGACAGTTATTCAGAATACAAATGAAACAAGCAACATTAGAAAGGAAGTCTGGAGAACAGACTGGCTGACACTAAGCTAGTTGAGGCCAAAAGATAAGATCAATGTTAAATAAAAATGTTATATAAAAATTGTATTATATATATAATTTCTAGAGCAAATGATGACTCAAGAAAATCATTGTATTAAAGAAAGATGATGCTTACTTGACTGAGTAGAAGAATATTAGAAAGAAAAACTAAAGTCAAAAATTTTTTGGTTTTATTTATATAATTATAAAAAACAACGGCATTAAAGGTAGACATCAGCTAGACCCAATCCACGAGACTGGCCCCCCCCTTGTTTGGGTGCTATAATTTTTATTTGAAATAAAAATTTTTTTTTAGGGTATTTATAAACAGTGCAGTAGATATGGGTAAGACTGACCCCACCCAAAATGAGCTGTGAAGAGATAAAATAAACAAAGTACTCTGAGTGGATAGCTATTACAGAAAATATAGAAAGAACAAACTCAGCAAGTAAGAAGTATGCAAGTGAAAACAAAGGAACCTCAGTTGAGAAGTCTCCTGTGCAGAGGAATGTATGATCTATTCAGATTAACCTGAGTATTGAGGCAGTGGTTGTTCTGAGACAACTCGCTGTTGATCTCGATATCCTCCAAAAAGTCCAGTCTGTTGAAATTCTTTGAAGAAATGCTATGCAAGATTTTTGAGTTGGAATGAGGGCTAAAACTATGGTTGAAATTACGTAAATGTTCTCCAAAGGACGAGTTATTCCTGTTTAAGTGTTCGCTGATGCGGACTTTTAATGGCCTGCAAGTTCTGCCAATGTAGGTGCTCTCACACGAATTGCATGACAATTTATAGATTCCACTTTTCGAGAGGGTATCAATCTTATCTTTTGTGTTATTTAGAAAAGTTTGTAATTGATTCTTATTTTTAAAAGAGACAAAAGAATTATTGACAAATTGGCGGATTGTATTAGAAATCTTTTCATTAGTCTGAACATTAAAAAAAGGAATAGAGAAGTATTTCTTAGATGTATTGTCCAACAAGCCGTGAGAGAGTTCCCTTCGTAATTTCTTGAGTTTAGTTTTAATTTAAATCTCACACCTATTTTATACCTTTTAAGCTTTAAACACTCTCTGAATTTTGATATAACTTTGTCATTTCTTAATTTTCCATTTCATTCTTAAAGTTCTCACAGCAGCCATTTTCTTCTTCTGCTAATGGGTGGTTCTTCTACTTACTTTTCAGGTAACACTGATGATGGCTTAGGCCGAAAGCGCTCTGTTATGCTTTTATAAGAAGTCCTTTTGGATTAAATTTTGCATGGAATACAAAGTGTTTCATTTGGTATGATTCTTACATGCACACAGCCACCACTCTTCACTTAAACCTAATTAAAGCATACCAATATAACTGAAACGAATCAAAACGCTCATAACAATTTAAACTAAAAGTAAACTCAAGGGAGCCGAATAGGTCGAGTCCGGTCAGTCCTCATCGAATGGTCATGCGTTCTACGCTATTCTAGTAAATTGTATTCAAACATAGTCGTCATTCTAAGTGCATTCCTTCCTGTATCTGAAGACCAATACACGTACAGTTTGTTTCGAATTAAGCGAGTCGTTATTCCATCTGATATACAACCCCCAGTTCAAGGAGGAACGCCGCCAGTAATCCCACTCAGTAGCATCTGGGAAGCGCCCAAATTCCTCTTTGACAATATAACCTCAATTTTTTCTAAAGTATGCGATATAAAGATACTTGACGCCTGTAAAAGATTAAGACCTTCGATCCTTGGTGTGCTTTACTAAATTCTTTAAAAACAATGAAATTAGCCAAATTTACATGACCAACTCTTATCTCGAGTTTATTTTACAGAATTTCGAATTTTACTCTATGTAAGTTGAAATAAGGAGAGCAAACTTAAAATTAAGACCTTGATTTGCCGAATTCCGGATTTCTTATACGTACCTCCTTAAATCAAGTTGAAATTAAGAAATTCATCAAAAAAAACTTGAAATTTCAAGTTTATTTTGTTGGATTCCAAAATAGCTTTACGGAATAGCTTTGAACATTTTAATTTTAAAAGTGTAGCCTAGAAAACTTGAAATTCTCAATTTACATTACGGAATTCCATAAAGAATTCGCATCAAATAGTTGAAATTAAGAAATTCCGCAAAGCAAACTTGAAAAAAAAAGAAAAAGATGCAATTGGGAAATTCCACAAAACCAATTCGAAATTCCATTTAAAATATTAGCTTAGAAATTCGTGATTGCAATTTATACAGAATTTCATAAAAGAGTTCGAAGTTCGAGAAAACTCGGAATTCCAAGTTTCTTTTACGGAATTCTGAATTACAGATTTTTCTGGAATTAGGAAACTAATTCAGATCTCGAGTCTAATCTACAAGATTCCGGATCTGTCTTTATGGGATTTCCTTTAAAAGTTGGCATTTGAAAATATTGCAAAACAAATTTGAAGTCCGAGTTTCGAGCTTACTTATTGGAATTCCTACAGGAATTTGTGGAATTCTAGGCTTGCCATTTTGAATTATTATAAAACTTAAGAAGTTTGCTTTGAGAAATTAGAATTCTGGGTTTGCTTTACGGAATTCTCTAAAAGAACTTAAAATATAAGAATTCAAATTCGGAATTGTTAGTTTATTTTATGGCAGTTCGAATTACATATAACAATATAAAACTTTACAGAATTTCGAATTTTCTTTATAGAATTCCTTTAAAATAGTCAAAATTAAAGAGTTCCCAAACTTCCAAGTATTCATTAAATAAAAAGGGTGTAGTTGAGAAATTCCGCAAATCCAATTCGGAATCCTCTTAAAAAATATTTGCTCAGAAAGTTCAAGCAAACTAAGAATTTCAGGATTATTTTACGGAAATCCGACTTACAGATTTTACTAAATCATCCAGGTAACGCTTTAAAAATCAAGAAATTTGTTCTTGGCATGTTTTAAGGAATTCTGAGAATAAAATTCAGATTAGGAAGTTAGTTCCGAGTTTAGCTTCAAGGGAGTTCCGATAAAACTTAACATCTGGAAATTTCGCAAAGCAAACCGGAATTTGAAGTTTAAATTAAGGAATTACGATCTTGCTTTTTGGAATTACTTAAAGAACTTGTGTAATTATAAGCTTGCTATACCGAATTAATTTAAAAGTTAAGAAATATCCTTTGAAAAATCAAAATTCCGAGTTTGCTTTGCGGAATTTTCTAAAATTCAAGAATTAAAATTTAGAATTTTTAGTTGAATTTATGGAAGTGCGAGCTACATATATCTTCAGATTTTTCTAAAGTATGCGACGCTAGGATACCTAGTATCTATAAAGGATTAAGAAATTGGGTCCTTGATATCTAAAACATACAATAAATTTCTTAAAAAGAATTAAATTAAACAAAATTACATTAACAACTGGGGTTTATTTTAAAGAATTTGGAATTTGGTTCTATGGAAGTTGAAATTAGGAAAGCTGACTTGGAATTGAAAGTTCAATTTGTTTAATTCCGAGTTTGCTTTACGGAATAAGGCAAAATTGGGAAATTCCGCAACAAAATTTCAAATTTCGAATTTATTTTCTTGGATTCTTAAATTTCTTTACGAAAAAACAAAAAATATATATATTAAAAGATGCTGTCTAGAAAACACGAAATTCTCAGTTTGATTTACGGAATTCCATAAAGTTTATGGAAACTTTCAGGTATTATTAAAAATAAAAAAATTGCGTTTTTTATAGAAATTTCCTTACAAAACTAATTTAGAAAATTTTGTAAAACTAGTTCAATTTTCGATTTGTTTACAGAATTCTGAATTTTCTCTACATAATTTCTTTAAAATAGTTCGAATTTGGAAGCCAACTTGGAATTACGAGTATTCATTAAATAAAAGAACTGCAATTGGGAAATTCCGCAAATCCAATTCGGAATCCCTTTAAAAAAATATTTGCTCAGAAAGTTTAAGCAAACTCGGAATTTCAGGATTATTTTACGGAAATCCGACATACAGATTTTAATAAATCATGCAGGTAACGCTTTAAAAATGAATAAATTTGTTCTTGGCATATTTTAAGGAATTCTCAGAAACAAAATTCAAATTTGCAATTTAGCTCAGATTCCGAGTTTTAATAGACAAGATTCCGGATTTGACTTTAAGGGATTTCTTTTACAAGTTAACATCTGGTAAATTGGAGGATTCAGAGCATGCTTTTTAGAATTCTTTATTTTTTAAAGTATACGATATAAAGATATTCTATGCCTGCAAAAGATTAAGAAATTCGGTCCTTAGTATGTTTTAATAAATTCGTTAAAAACCATGAAATTAACAAAATTTACATGAGCAACTATTATCTCGAGTTTACTTTACAGAATTTCGAATTTGGCTCTATGGAAGTTGAAATTAGGAGAGCAAACTTAAAATTAAGACCTTGATTTGCCGAATCCCGGATTTCCTATACGAATCTCCTTAAATCAAATTGAAATTAAGAAATTCGACAAACAAACCTTGAAATTTCAAGTTTATTTTGTTGGATTCCAAAGTAGCTTTACAGAATAGCTTTGAATATTTTAATATTAAAAAATGTGGCCTAGAAAAGTCGAAATTTCCAATTCACATTACGATATAAAAGGCGTCGATTTCCAATCAGTTTATGGCAACGTACAAGTGACGATTTGAAATTTGAAAATGTTGGAAAACGGACTCAGTTTTCGCGTTCTTTTACAGACTATTCTCTACAGAATTCCCTTGAAATAGTAGAAATTAAGAAGTTCCGCAAGGCAAACTTGAAACTCCGAGTTATCAAAATAAAAAGGCTAGAATTAGGAAATTCCACAAATCCAATTCGAAATTCCTTTTAAAACATTTGCTTAGAAATTCGTGATTGCAAGATATGCAGAATTATTCACAAGAATTCGAAATTCAGGAAGTTCGAGAAAACTCGCAATTCCAAACTTTTCTAAATTATTAAATAAAATAACGCCTTAATGCTTTACAGTATTTCTAAAAACCAAATAGAAATTAGGAGGCTAACTCAGATTTCGAGTTCCAGGTTTGTCTTGGATGTCAGGTGGATTTCTTCTAAAAGATGGCATTTGAAAATTTCATAAAACAAACTGAAATTCCGAATTTCGAGCTAACTTTCGGGAATTCGTAAACGAATTTGTGGAATTCTAGGCTTGTTATACCGAATTATAATAAAACTTAAGAAATTTGTTTTGAAAAATCAGAATTCCGAGTTTGCGTTACGGAAAGCCCTAAAAGACATTAAAATTCAAGAAATCATAGCAAATTCGAAATTTCTAGTTTATTTTACGGAAATGCAAGCTACATATAACCTTAGACTTTTCTAAAGTATGATACTTTAAGCCTATAAAGAGATTGGGTTAGTTTGGGTTAGAAAAATTTACATGGCCAACTCGAGTTTATTTTACAGAACTCCTTAGCTATATGGAGGTTGAAACAAGGAAAGCAAACTTGCAATTAAGAGTTTAATCAGTTGAATTCCGAGTTTCTTTTACGGGCTTCTATTGAACAAGTCGAAATTAGAGACGTCCTCAATTAAAACTAAAAATTTCGAGTTTATTTTGTTGGATCCTAAAATTGCTAGAAAAGTCGAAATTTACAGTTTGCTTTACGGAATTCCATAAAATTCTTTAAAAAGAAATTAGAAAATGTTGGAAAAGCAGTTCAGTTTTCTCTTTTTTTGCGGAATTCTGAATTGCCTCTAAATATGTACATACATAGTATCTTAAAATAGTTAAAATTAGGAAGCCAACTTGGAATTACAAATATTCATTAAATAAAAAGGTTTGCAATTGGAAAATTCGGCAAAAACATTCGGAAATTCCTCTAAAAATCTCTGGTCAGAAACTCATTATACATTACATAAGTGAGTTTGAAATTCAGTCAGTTCGAGCGAACTCGGAATTCTAAGGATATTTTACGGAATTCCTTGGAATGCTTTACGAATTCTTTTGAAAAATTGCAATTAGAAAAATAGCTCGGATTTTAGAAATTCCTTAAATTAACCTTAGCATTAAGAGCTTAATTTGCGGAATTTCGAGCTTTCTTAAACGTCGAAATTAAGAAATTCCGCAAAAGGGTGACAAAATTTGTGAGACGTCACAGTTCAAATAGTTGGGTTTAGTTTGGGTTAGTTGGTTTTGGATACATCATTAAATTGCAGGAAATATAAAAATTAACATTTACATATTTATTTATTTTTTCTGGTAACACGTTCTGGCTTCTGGTTTACCAGAGGAAATTCGTAAGTAAAGTATACATATGATGAATATCTCTGTACATTCATTTCCAAAACTGTCTTTTACATTATTTTGTTGTATATTCCTAGGTTAATTTAAATTAAAATGTTAAATTTAATAGCGTACGGTATATAATTGATGCTAAATTGGATTCATTTATTTACAATAATTTAATTCGGATATTGGGTTACTAAAAGTTTAATATTAAAGCAAGTACTTATTGCATTAAACAAAACAGTAGACAATATTATTGGTTCATTTGTAGTTTTATGATAAAGCGTGTTTATCCGAAAATTATGCCTGAATTATCGGAAGTAATTGCACAAGTGCATCAAAATTACCGATAATTTTGCATGACAGTGTGTTGTCTAAAAACTGCATAAGTTCATTTTCATATTTTGAAGAAAGAGCCCGACACCGAAGGTGGAGGGCTCTTTTTCCAAAATATGAAAATGACCGAATGCAGTTTTTCTAAGACAACATGCTCGAATGCAAAATTATCAGGTTATTTTAATGCACGAGTGTAATTCGGGGGAATATTTCCCGAAGCGAGACATTTTAAAAATATATCTTGACTTTGACGTAATTTGTAAATTTTCACTGTCATCGTAAGTGTACAATGGAATTACCATAGATACGTACGATGCAATTATCGCCGTGCTCTTTCGGTTTCTACAGTGCAATTATCGCTGTAATTTTCCGAGAATTGCACTCCTCTAATGGGATTCTTTATACATGAGGGAAATATACGTTTAAATTGATTTGCACCTATATTTTGGAAAGAAATTGGATATTTAATAATAATAATAATAATAATAATAATAATAATAATAATAATAATAATAATAGTGATAAATTTTGTAATATTTTCATAAACAAATAATCATCATTTATAATTTAACATTTCCAGCTCTTGCCCACTACAGTGATCTTCAGACAGTGATTTTCATACTTTTTATTTCCTAGTAGATAGAAATGTCGTTCAGCTGTTAATGGCTCTTTCTGATATGATCTGATCTGATCTTAATCTGATCGCAATGCACTTAGGATCAGAAACGGATTACTTTGATTATTTTGATCGCAACTGCTCAATATTTTACTTTATGTGTAATGTTGCGCATTTCGTATTTTTATCATTCTCGATATGGTTATAATAGATTAGAGAAATAAAATAATACATTTGACACTTTCACTATTCAATTACATGTATTTTTTACAGATGAAAAGAGTATGACACCGTTTTAACAAATCTCAAGAATTGCTCATTTTCTTTGTAAAACATTCTACCGTTTCAAGTTTAAAAACGATTATTATCTTACTGTAAGAAGTAATTAATATTAACTAGACATTATTTGATTCAGGATTAGTTGCCCTACGCCATTTATGTAATAGGTGGAAGTAGTCTGGAAATAGATGCAAAAATATAATTAAGCTTAGCTACTGTATTGCAATGTTCTTCTATAATCGGATTATGTGCTTAGTGTCTAAATCGCACGATCGACCTAAATATGTATTGACGACGAGTTACGAATAGAATTAAAAGTTTTTCAACTTCAAACGTTGTTTAGAGTGTGCTTTAAATAAGCTTTCATTAACCAAACAGTGAAATTAGTTTCTATATTTGCGGAAGAGCACGTTCGAGCTGCGACAGCTTTTCCTCGTTTAAGATTGGCATATCCACATAAATAAATCATGGAGGTTCGCGTTTATCGCTGAATACGGATCCCCATAATGGAAACATTAAGAAAGCCAATATTATGACGCGGAAACCCAATATTATGTAAAGAAGGCAATTTCCGGAGGCCTTAATATAGCTTTATGTTGCGAGAAGGAAGCAGTGCGTATACATTACGCACAGCTGCAACTATATATTAAAATATAATATGAATTACGAATATGCGGTAATCAGTCAGTGTAAGGATAAAGCATCATTGAAATAAATGGAATAACATGGAAATGACAATTTAGATCAATATCGACGATAATGCTTTACAACTCATCCGTTAAAATGACATGAAGCGGTCTAAAACGCAAGAAGTTCAGTATTTTCAAATCTCTCCTATTTTCTTTAATTTCTGGTATGAAGGAGAGAGATCATATTTTAATGGCAGAAAAAAGTAAAATTAATTAATTAATTAATGCACTTGCATGAGCTTTGAATGAGAGTTACTATTTGCTTTGCCTATACCAGATTTCAACAACCGAAATAATCATTTCCTGTTACAAAAGCTATGCGATCCGAAAGAATTTTCGTGATGAAACATAACTCTTTATGTGTTTTTTAGACGAGGTAGCCAGTCTGGCTGCGGAGGCAGAAAAGAAACGACCCGAAGAGAGGACGGAAAGGGAACGGATAGCGATTATGGGCAAGCCAAGGCTGGGAGACGTTATCAGGGCACAAATTAGGATAAAAGAAAGTAAAGAATTTAAGGTAGGATTCTTTGTAAATAATGTTTTCCTGCAATATTTATTTATTAGGCTAGGGAACGTGCATTAAAACGTTTAGAAGCTCAATTAAACCATTTAAGTAGCTTTTGAGTAGAGGCAGTTGCTGTCTCAGAGGCGTTCATCACCCTGTCAAAACCTACTTTTTATGAATCAGATTTTGTATATGTCCTTGCGAGCGGTTTCAAGATAAGAAAGAAGCTTTAGCTCGCTCTCGCGTTTTTAAAGAATGTTTAATTTTGCAACTTTGGTCGAAAAGAAGCGGCAATGACATTGCACATATGGAAAATGGAACAGTTTAATGAGATAGAATAGAGTACAAAATCAATATAAATAAATATAAGACAGTTTGATGAGATATAGAGTACCAAATCACTATATATAACGGTTCGATAAACTATTGTGGCGAATTATATTGTCCATATTACATACACCACGTCTTTCAGTTAAACATTCCCCTACTCATACCCTCTCCGAATATTACGCGCATTTATAATTGCTATTTTTAATTGTATTACCTTTTTCAGTTTAATATAATTTAATTAGTTATGCATCCTTTAAGCCCTTATTACGTTACAAGACTTTATCTTAAATGACTAGACTAAAATGAGAGTAACAAATACGGCTCTTTTACATTACGGAATTACAACGATCTCTCTCGAATCTTAATACCGCAATTGACGTCCGGAACAATTATTATTCACTGATGTACGTTAAACACAACAATGATAGATTTTGAGCTGAGTTATAGATTGTAGATTGCTAGGGAGTCGTTTCGGCTAATTTCAGCCGCTCGGCACTGCTACCTCTACAGATATTTGTTTTCAAGAGACGTAGGCTTTTTCCAAACGAAGCTATTTTCTTGGTAGGTAGTTGACTCACTTCTTGATAGCTGATACTCCTTCAAGGTACTTGAGCCTCTTGCAGAGTTGGGTTGGACATTGGCAGAGTAGATGTTCTGCGGTTTCAGTTGCATTATTGCAAAATCTGCATTGGTCGTCTTCTTCTTTGCCTATTGCCTTTAGGTGGTATTTTACCGAGCAGTGTCCAGTGAGCAGTCCGGCGACAGGTCTAGTATCTGCTCTGTTCATATCTAAGAGCTGTTCTTCTCTTTTCGCAGATATGGTGATAAACCTTTTCATCTGTCTCAGTCCTGCAGTGTTTCTCCAGTAAGACGGCAGTTGGTTTTTTTCCCATTTTTTTTTAGTTCTGCGGCGATGTAGCTTTTCATAAGGCCAAAGTAGGGCTCCGGACCATAATATGATATTCCAGCTCCTTCTTTCGCAAGGCAGTCCGCTTTTTCGTTGCCCTCTATACCTCTACGGCCAGGAACCGTTACCTGGTTGCGTGTTGCTAATTGTTTTAGGGTTTGCTTACATTCCCAGACTAGCTTTGACATGCACTTGAAAGCTTTTAGAGCCGCCTTGCTGTCTGAGAATATGCAGATGAACTTTCTGTGAAGTCCTTGTGTGAGGCACTCTTCTGCACATATATTTATGATGGCAAGAACTTTCGCTTGGAAGATGGTTATATATTTGCTGTTTGGAAAGCTTCCAGTTTGGACTTGAAATGCCCAATCCTGCTTCTTTCGCTAGTTTTAAACCATCTGTGTACCACAGCGATGCGTTATCGGCCTGAGGTACTTTTTTTACTCTCCCATGATTGGCGGCCATCAATAACCACTGCGAATGGGACATCTAGGTCCAACATGACCGTCATTTGGTCACTTGGTTTGCGGGCATTTTCCAATTTTATTTCTTCAGAGATGCGCAGGTAACTTATTAAATCCCCAAGCTTGAATTTGCCTATTTGGAATAGCACTGATAATCGCCTCCCTCTTCACGCTGAGATGAAGAGTAGGCATGTTCAGCAGTATCTCTAAGGCTGCGGTAGGGCACGTTGACATTTCTCCTGGTATTCCCAGGCATATTAGCCTTTGCCTCTCTTTATGGAAACCAAGACCTTGTCGTTGGTAAGAGAGCTCAGTAGCCCTACATTCAGGGAGCGATGCCGGCGGGTAGGGCCACCCATGCCGGTAAGGTCTCGAAGTGATGAGGGTGAAGCTAAGAAGGTCCCCACGCAGCGTTTGACCCCGAATGGGCAGCTGCAAACAGCGTCTGTTCTTCATATTAGGAGCGGCTGAACAGCATACTTCTCAACAAGCATTGGGCCAGCACAAGAAGTTAAAGCCTTAAACCTTCTATGAATCTGAATCAAGAGGAACGGCCCTCAGTCCCCAGCACTTCGGACGGAATCGATTACGGCAGCGATCGAAACACAAGACGAAGAGAGGGCGCTACGAATCACTGGGTAGGACCGGGCTGTCACAAAACAAAGATTTGGCTAGGAACATATAACATACGAACACTATCAAATAACGATAAACTGGACGAATTGGAATATGAGCTCACAAAAATCAAATGTAATATAATGGGATTATGCGAAATTAAACGACAGGATGAACAATATATAATATTGAAATCAGGCAACCATTTTATGTATAAAGGTGGTCGCAATGTAGGAATTGGTTTTGTAGTCAAACCAAGAATGATAGAACTAATAGAAAACTTTAGAGCAATATCTAACCGAGTGGCATACCTTACTGTCAGAATCAACAAACGAACCACACTCAAAGTTATTCAAGTATATGCTACCACCACCACACACACAGATGATGAAATAGAAATGTTTTATAACGATGTAAGAACAGCTATTCAAGGTGAGACATGCAACTACGATATCGTAGGGCGACTTCAATGCCAAAATTGGTAAGAAACAAAAGGAGTCTGAGAATCTCGTAGGAAACTATGATTTTGGCAATCGAAACGAAAGAGGAGAAATACTCTTGAACTTTATGGGCGAACACAACTAGGTATGATGAATTTATTCTTTGAAAAACCTACACCCCGAAAGTGGACTTGGATCAGCCCTAATAAAACAACAAAGTATGAGATTGATTACGTTCTTTGCTTCAAAACACACATGCCTAATACAGGATGTTGTTACGGGTGGAAATTCTTCTATTTATAAAAGTCATTTTAGGAAGGAATATCATTTAGTTAACCATCTCTATTGTCTTTTTTCGATAAGGTCGAACCTGTCTAGTATTCTGACAGTAGTAATCAAATTTAGGGATTTTTGTTGAATGACAGTCGATAGTTTTTGACGTGATTACAGATTTTCTTCTGTTTATTAATCTAGTAGGGTGAGGGAAAACAGAAGAAACGGTTGATTCTGTGAGGCTTTTGTTTTGGGCTTAGCCGAAGAAAATTCCCTGGGTGAAGAGGTAGCTCCCGAGTAGTGTTCATTCTTAGATGAAATAGGCTGGAAGCCGTTTGAGACTCTCGAGAGAGGGTTAGTTTGTAGAAGAAGTAATTTCTAGCAACCTCCGTTATGGCAATAAACCCATTTATTTCTTCAAGATAACCCAGGAAGGGTTTGGTTATGGGTTTCTAGTAGCGGGATTCTAATAGCGGAGTTCAAGCTGCGGATTTCAGGTGTGTAATTCTAATTACGGAACCTGACAAAATTGGGCTGTTGGATTTACAGAGAAAGATGATGGCCAATTTATGGATATAATTTTACAGGAGGTCTATTACCAAGTTTTACCTTTAATCCACATTAACGTTTATCTGACAATGTTGTGCCAGAATTTATAACTTCGCCGTAGATACTTTTAAATTTAAACAAAATTTAGTATCCAAATCAGTTTTTAGCAGCAGTTCTATCCAGAATACAAGCAGTAGAGAGTTGTAATTTGGGATTATATAACAATGTTACGGTGCTGAACTGCTTCGACATAGGAAGAGACCACCGATTGGTTCGAACAAAAGTTGTTATCGACAAGAAACAACATAGAAAGTACATTCATCAACATAAAAACACTCGAATATATAACAGTTTAAAACAGCGGTAGACAGAAGAATGAATCTCTCCCAAGTGAATCACTTACCCAATATTAACAGTATGAATGACAAAATACAAAGAGCCTTAAAAGACAGCATCCAGGAAGTAAATAAGAACAGACCAAATCCAAAGGAGAAAATTTATGAAAATACCAAGCGACTGCCGGAGAAAATAAGGCAGCTGTACAGTACAATAGAGTATGTGGAAATAAATAAACTAATTAAAAAACAACTAAGGAATAATAAAAGACAAAAGGAGGGCCAACTAATAAACGAAACCATAGATAAAAACAATGACATGAAATGCTTAAGACTAAATCTGGGGAAAAACAAATTTACTCACTAACTGACAGTAAAAGCAATGTTACCACGAACTGGCATCGAATTCTGAAAATTGTTGAGGTATACTACTCAGTCCTATACGAATATAAAGTACATGATTAAAACGATGATCAAACGAAAAGCGTGAAAGTAAGGAACCTCGGATCTAAAGAATTACTGGAAGTAACTGAAGAAGAAGTAATGAAAGCCCCAAAGAATGTGAAACGCAACAAAGCACCCGGAGAGGATGATAATACAACCGACATGATGATCGAAGGAGGCGGTAAACTAATAATAAAATTGATAACGACCTTAATGAATGAATGCCTCCAACAAGGTAAAATCCCGGATACCTGGAGGAATGCTAAAGTTATACTTCTTCATAAAAAGAGAGATAAGACTCAACTAATGAACTACCGTCCCATAACCCTACGATCGCACCTGTTTAAATTACTAACAAAAATAATTACTATATGCCTACCGCAAAAATTGGATGAGTATCAGTCAACGGAACAGGCAGGTTTTAGAAAGGGTTACTCAACTGCGGACCACTTGCTTACCATGAAACTCTTGATTGAGAAATGCAATGAATACCACTTCCCTTTGAATCTGTTCCCTTATAGACTATGAGAAGGCTTTCGACACGGTTGAACATTGGGCCGTTCAAAAAGTACTGCGAAATTGCAGGATTGATAGTAGATACTCACAACTAATACAAGATACTACAAACGAAGCAACAGCAACATATTACTTAAATACGAAAACCAATCAGGTCCCACTGAAAAGTGTAGTTTGACAGGGCGACACTCTATCACCCAAATTGTTCACACTGGCTCTGGAAGACGTATTTAAGAAACTGCATTGGACAGAACGTGGCATTTATGTGAAAGGCCAATACTTGAGCCAATTACGTTATGCACATGACATAATCATAATGTCAAAAGAACCTACAGAACTTGAGAACATGATAAATGAACTAAATGAAGAATCTCTAAAAATTGGACTAAGGATGAACATCAGTAAAACGAAAGTAATGCTTATGGAGGAAGGCACCATCCAGGTGGGAAGCCAAAAATTGGAGAGCGTGCAGGAATACATATATCTGGGTCAAAAAAATGTACTTGGAAGGGAAAACCAAACAGTGGAGATACAGAGAAGAATACAGCAATCCTGGGCGGCGTTTGGCAAACTGAGTTATATACTCAAAAACAAAAAAAAACAACGTTAAAGAACAAGAGAAAAGTATTTGATATGTGTATTCTGCCGAATATTTCCCTCATGTATAAAAAATCCCATTAGAGGAGTGCAATTCTCGGAAAATTACAGCGATAATTGCACTGTAGAAACCGAAAGAGCACAGCGATAATTGCATCGTACGTATCTATGGTAATTCCATTGAAAATTTGACAGCGACAATTTATAAATAACGTCAAAGTCTAGTGAATATATAGGTATTATTAAAAATGTCTCGTTTCGGATTAAAAAAAAATCGTTTTTTTGCATCTCTGTACTTTGTTTACAGTTACATGTACGTTTTTGTATTAAAAAAAGAATAAAAATGTATTTTTTTAAAACCATGTCCTAATTCGGGAAATATTCCCCCGAATTACACTCGTGCATCAAAATAACCAGAAAATTTTGCATTCGAGCGTGTTGTCTTAGAAAAACTGCATTCGGTCATTTTCATATTTTGCAAAAAGAGCCCTCCACCTTCGGTGTCGGGCTCTTTCTCCAAAATATGAAAATGAACTCATGCAGTTTTTAGACAACACGCTGTCATGCAAAATTATCGGTAATTTTGGTGCACTTGTGCAATTACTTCCGATAATGTGCTACGCAGCGGAAAATTGGACAATGACATCAAATAATCTGAATAAGCTCAAAGTAAGCGAGCAATGCTGGCAATAACCCTAAATGACCGAAGAACAAATGAATGGATTAGACAAAGAACCAAAATAAAAGTGGTCCTATGATGGACAAGAGTGCTAATAAATGGCATAAAAGAATTTTAACCTGGCGACCTTATGTCTTCAAGAGACCTAGAGGACTGGTGGTCGTCCGGTGGTACGATGATATCAAACTAACAGCAGGAAGCCGCAAACAGAATAAGGTGGAAATCAGAACTGGAAGAGGCGTATGTCCGTAAGTGGAATAAAGAACGCTATTGAAGAAGAAGAAGAAGAAGAAGAAGAAGATTAGCCTTTGCACTTTATTAAATTTGGTACGGGCGGTGACCTGCTGGGTTTTTGGCTACCATACCAGCGAGGCATAGGTGACTGTGGTCTTCAATATTGTTTGGTAGATACAATATACCAATACCTCCTTGAGGACACCCTTCCACTATGCTGGCGGTTGTTGGCGCTCCGTTTATTTCTGCTGTTACGAAGCGGTGCTTTAGCATTGTTTCTGTCCATCTTATGATTGGGAGCTCAACTTCCCACTCTTGAAGTACTCTTCTGATGGACTGATGTGAGGTATTATCAAATGCTCCTTCTATGTCAATGAACGAAGCAAGAGCATTTATTTCTTTGCATTCCATTGTCTTTTCTATGTATTTAACTAGATAATGCAGTGCACTTAATGTGAATTTGCCTGGTAGGCGAACTGCCTAGGATGGAGCGGTGTTCTCGTTGGAGTTTCGCTTCTTATGTATTGATTGATTGTTTTCTCGATTGCTTTGAAGATGAAGGAGGTTAGGCTGATGGGACGGTATGATTTGGCTTGGTCCTCCGGGCGTCGGCCGGAGGTAGGGGAGAGTCGGGTATTGGTGCGCAGCTAAGATAAAATTGTAATATTTCTGAAATGACAAAACACTGGACTTCTAAGTTTGTTGTCAAGATTCTTCAAGGGTTTGGCTGTAATATTCTGTAGTACATTTTAATTGAAAATGCTCATTATTACTTTAAAATACGAAATGTAAAAAAGTGACACTGCGCACAATTACCCGACGTATGCGAGTAATAGTGCGCATAGGTAGGATAATTGTGCGCATTGAAAATGGAGAGAAAGGGAAACAATTTATTGAACGTAAGAATTACTCATTTATTTAATACGGCAAAAATACATTAACCTGAGATCAAAAATTAAACTGACACCAAATACATATGAAAAATATAATAAAATGAAAATAATAAAAAAGTTCATTATGTTAGGTGTCACAAAAATCACAAATATATCCCTCAGGGGTATCTTCTCACGTGCATAGGGCATGTGCCCATTTTTTACAGACGGAACATTTGAACCACATCTCGTTTTTTATACTGCCTTCCCGCAAATAAAGCATATCTCATTTTCATTCGATAAAAGATCGTCCAACTCGTCATCGTTATACCACTCATTCTCTGAAATATCTTCTTCAGATTCACTACTCTCTTCGAAGACTTTTCTTTTTGTCTTTTTAATTTGACCTGTAATGCCTTTTATAATATTTTGGCCTTTTTTACCTGTTCCTTTGCCTTAGTGCTCTTTTCGCTGTTACGGCTTTCAATTTTTCTCTGTTTGGTGTATCTGTTAATATTTCAGACTTCTGTTTATTGCGATTTTGTTGTTTTACTGTACTTGGTTTTGGAAGAGGACTCAACTATTCCAAACGAGCAGATGTACTGGGAACAGAACCATCAACATTTTCGGTACTGGGCAGGCCGTTTAAGTTATTTTTCTCAGTAAGCAGTTTCTCAGTAATTTGATTGTCTAGTTGAAGAGAAGCTGTTATACAGTGTGAAGAGGAAGTAGAAGGTAATTCGTGAGGAAGTTTCCTGCAAAATTAAATTGATTATTTTTTATTGCAAACTATAGAAAAGTGAAAAAAAAAACGATATGTATTTTTTTGTTTCCACTAAAGATGATTATTACGAGAGCTATGCCAGTTTTTAGTTTTGAATATATAGATGTAGTAAGCATGGTGCGACGTAACAATTCATGTGTATTGTGACGTCATAAGCACATTTTAAGGCGTTGTATCTGCCTCATTTTTCGAAAGAAAAAACACGTGTCCATTTTTCATGGGTTATCGAAATCAGCAATAAAAAAGATTGATGAAACTTCCTCATTGGGAGGTGGTGAGTGGCTGGTAGAAGATGTTCATCGGGGAATTTGGCCATATACCACATGCCCTAAATCCTGATTGGGCCTTATCCATTGTAGCAACAATAGTATAGGACTAGTTAAATATTGCAGATAAATAGTATTGTGTGATTCTTTCGGCCGATATTAGGTGATAGTCGCATTGCCTGTTAAACGCTGATTTTAATGGACCGTAAAAACTTACGTCCAATGGCTAAAGCCTACCAAAAATTGGTAAAGAAATATAGCTGGAATGATTGTCCAGGAGCAATAATACAGGTTCATCTTTTGATGTTTTTACTGTTTCTTTGAAGTGTTCTAGCCATTTGAGAAAAAGCAGTTCATTGCTCCACCCACTTTTTGAACCGGAATAAATTGCATTAGGAGGTCCATTGTTGGTTAAGGTATTTGTCATTCAAATGCGGGGAAATATTAACATTGGTGGCACGTAGCAAGTTCCAGAAGCATTGAAACAGCAGATAACATTAACCGTTTTCCCTCTTTCGCCAGATGTCTTAGCGCCAAATTGTTTAACCTCCTTGGGCCCAAGTCTCTTGCATGGCTTCTGTACCGTACAAATTCCAGTTTCGTCTACGCTGAATATTGCATTCTCCTTAAACTTGAGTTCGTCGTATAATTTCTGAAGAGTTTGAAAGAATATGGAAACTTGATCTTTGTTAAATGCTGAGATTCGATTGATGCTAGTGGCTTCCGGTTTTCTTAGTGTTATCTCTGGGTCTCTCTTCAGGAATCCATAATACCAGTCTTTTCCGGCCATCTTTAATTCAATCTTAAAGTTGTGTTTTATCTGGTTGCGTTCGGCAAAGGAAAAAGCTAATTTTCTGAGTTGAACTTTAGTTATTCCATAATAAAGTTTTGCCAATTTAAGAACGTGATCTTTTAACGACTTTTCTTGAACGGGTGAAAAAACACAGTACTTGCCAATATGTGGTTCTACAATATCAACACCATCGTCATATGCTTTTTTTCTTTTTCGTATAGAAGACTGTGAGATATTAAACCTTCTACCAGCCTGTCGTATTGATCCTCCATTTTCAACAAATTTTATAGCCTGCATCATGGTTTCTGGTGTCCATTGCGCCTTTTCGGTTTTGCGTTGGTATTTCGGCATCTGCAAAATATCATGATTGATTATTTAAAACGCATTGCTAACAATACTAATATATATTGCGGTTAATCATGCGCGCTTGAGGATAATCGTGCGCCTGCGCCCCATTACCCGAAAGTGGCAGATTTACTTTTTAATTCCATACAACAATAAAAAACGTCTTTTTGCATAAACTATACATATCAGTGTTAAGGGGAGTCATTATGCAATGTATTAATGCACTCGATTATTAAAAAATGCAAAAATGGAAATACTTACGGCTTATTTTCTCGGAGACACTTGCTAGTACACGACATTCGTAAACAACAATGCGGCCATTTTGGATAAGTAAGGTAAAGCGATCGATCTGATTCATATGTGATAGTACATAGGTTTGTCAAGAGATGGCGCGTGAATGACGATTTCGAAATTATACCAGCCGGGTGTAAAAATAAAGGCATGCGCACGATTATCCGCTGCACTCTATTATCCGACTCTCCCCTATATAAATATCATATTTGCTTCTCTCCAAGCTAGTTGTAGATGTCCTAGGATAAGGCTAGCTCTGAAGATTTTGTGTAGGTGTACCTTCAGGATATCATAGCCTTTATGAAGCAGGGCAGGGAAGATCCCGTCTTTGCCGGGGAATTTGTAGGGCTCAAAGCTATTGTTTGCCCATTTTGTTGTATTGTTAGTGAATATTTTTCCTGCCAGTCTTTTGTACCGCCCGTTCGGGCTCTGGAACCCTTCGTTGTGACGATTAGTCTGGTTCTGGGCATCTTCTACGATTTGTGATCCAGGAAAGTGAGTCTGTAATAGTACCTCTAAACTTTCCTTCTGATCGTTGCAGTATTCTCCGTTTGATTTTTTTAGACGGTGTGCTGGGGCTAACTCGTCTGTGCCTTCGCAGAATTGTCTCCATGATCTCCTTTTAGATTTCTAAAGGGCTTTGTTGTACTCTGTGAGGGTTGTTCTATACTCTGCCCGTTTTTGATTGCTTTGATTAAACTGTTAGATGTTGTCTCTAGCTCTTCAACGGTGTTTAGATTGCTAGAGAGTTCATCTAGACTCAGACAGAGACCTTCTACGTAAGAGTTCCAGTTGGTTAACTTTGGTACTCTCGTCCCATCCGAGTGATTTTCTGTTGCCTGTAAATCAAATCTTATCGATTGATGATCTGACAGGGAGAGTTCGTCTGGTACATGCCAGTTGGTTATTGTGCCAGATGTAAATGAGTCAGCTATAGTTATGTCTAGGACTTCTTTTCTGACTGTATTTATTAAAGTGGGTTTGTTATCCATGATGATAATATCTATATTATTAGAGTTTAGATACTCAAAAAGACACTCATCCCTTGGATTTTGTCGGTGCTACCCCATCCAATGTTGTGATGTGCATTGGCGTCAGCCCCGATGATGCAGTGCCTGACTCTTTTTTTGCACCAGGTGATGAGACGTCGTACCCATCTCTGGTGGGGCTTGATTTTCTTCCCCTGGGAAGTAGGTGGAGGCTATTAAGATGTGCCTTGAGCCTCCCTCTGTTGGCACTTCCCCAATTGCGGTTGCCAAATCTTAGGTGATCAATTCTGAAACAGGTAGAAATTTGAAGTTATTTAATGTTGAGGCCCCTGATGCCTCCCCCATTGACCCAGAGCTCTTGTAGTATCCATACGTTGTTTTTTTGTCCGAATAATCTTCTTCTAAGCTCGCTGGTAGCAGCTTTTGAATGCTGAAGATCTATTTGGGTGTATTTGACTTTAAAAAGTTTCCTTGCTCCTTCTTCTTTCGTTTCTGATGAGCCATTAGAGATAGCCTATGGTTTTGTCGACAGTCCAGGGTCCTCCTCGACTTTATTGGCACTTGTGCCTTCAGTCGGTCCTGTCTCTTGTTCGGCGCCGCATGCTTTTAAGGAGCCCGTTTTCTCCTGGTTACTATCCCTTGTTTGAGGCTTCACCGTTATGTGATCAAACTTTTAGCTGATCACATAGCCCTCTTTCTTGAGTTTCTCTGCGGACGCACGGTCTACAGAGAGAGTCAGTGTGATCAGATGGCCATCAGCGATTCGTCTTATGACTCGCCCTTTTCTTACGATCATCCTACCATGGTTTGATGGAGCTGGCTATAGTGTGCAGCCACTGTTTGGTGGCTATGTTTTCGCAAACTAATGCCCGCTATCCTGGTCTGTTGTGGGCACTAAGGAACTCCCGAATTTTCCGGAAAGAGTAGTATCGTACTGTGATGTCATCAAATACCATTTGCATTTTACCGGGCTCCAGGTAGCGTTTCCTGGGTGCGTTTTTCATGAAGCAAATAATGAATTTAATTAAAATAGTACCAGCCTATTTTACATCGCATAGTTTCCAGTGACTTCTACCATTTGCTTTCTCTTAAACAAGGAAATCCAGTTTTGGAAGTGAATATTACGAGCTAACAACTTGTGTTAATATTTTTGCCAATATTTCAGACACGTCTTGCAGCATCAGTTAAAATGATTATCAATATAGCTCGAACTGAGCTGAAAACTTCTAATATCGTTGCCAAGTCTAACTTCAAATTGCTCGAAGAATCTACTTATTTTCTATTTGGTGTCTTTCGAGTTTCTCAACGAGTTTCATTTAATGGAAAACTTTACGGCGTGCAATCAAACATGGAAATATACACGGATACGGATTATCAACTCAACTATTGTCTGCCATAAAAAAGCAAATAAGAAGCTTTTTATTACTGGTTACTGTAGTTTATTTTAGAAGTCATTTTTATTACATTTTAGAAATATTTTATGATTACTCTCCTGCAGAATATGGACATTAAGAGTTATTTTTACTCAACTAAATTTTACATTCAGAAGTCTCAATTCAAGATAATCTAGATATATTTGTAGAAAAGTTCTATGAAAAAAGACAATTGCTCAGTAAGAAGTTATCTAGTAAAAATGCAGTTAACATAATACAGTAAAGTGTAAGTTAAAAGGTACAATACTGTAATTCAAGTGTAAATAACCATTTCTCAGTATTCACAGCTAAACAGTAATTCAGTTTGTGATCTATTATTGTCGATTTTAAGGTAAATCAGTGAATAAATATTCAACCAAAGTAGTTATGAAGCAGATAAAAATAGTTATAATTTCATATTGCCAAAGAGCCATATTCGCTACTATCATATTAGTCCAGTCATTTAAGTTACAAGGCTTACATATATCAATTTTTATTACACGTAATATTCGGAAAGATGATTAATGATAAGTTTAGTGCGAACTCGAACTATGATAAAAATGTATATTATTCTTAATAATTCAGTGACTGTATAGACTATATAATATCGTTCGCTCCGGTCCGATATCATTAATATAGGAATTTCAGTGCCTATTGGCAACGTTTTAAGGTATCTCCCTACTTTGATCCAGGTGCGCTGGAATAATTGATAATGAATAAATAGACTCTTTCCTCGTAGCATTATTTTCCTGTAATATGAACGTATTTTTTTGAAGCTGATTACATAACACTTCATTAACGTATTGATTTAGAAACGCGTTGTATTAAGATCCTCCATATTACGAAGCTACCCTTCTGTTCCACTCCAGTACCTTCTCCTAATTATCGTCAAATAAGCAATTAGATGCGCAACGCTGCTCCTGTCGCTAATAATTAGCTATGGTCCGGATGAGTTTCCCATTACATGTATTTGCTTATTTATTTTATAATTGCGTTTGCGAAGGGGACATTTGATGCTTATGTCAAAATCACGTCTAACGAAACCACATTTCCATATAGGTTTATGGAACAACCACATCTGTAACTGTTTGTTTTGGAACAGTATTCGACATATAGTTCAAATATTGGTTAAATTTATACGTTATACGATATAATTTTACTTCTCTTACGACCAGACAATTCCATAAAAGGATCTCCTGGTCATCAAATCAAGATGACTCCTGGAAAAAACGATGAAACTGGTCTTTGTGAAGACCAACCGGCTATAAAACTTGGACCGAGTATCCGAGTTTGCCAACTTAACATCGAAGGCATAAGCAGAGCCAAATGCCAGTTATTACCCAAGATTTTACTGAATAACGATATTGACGTGGTCGCAATTCAACAAACTCACACTGAAAATGCAGAGCAACTGAGATCAAGAGGTAAAATATCTGGCTACGACCTGATTGGTGCCACCTAACATAAATTCTATGGAATGGCGACTTACGTTCGCTGCGAGTTAGAGGATGCTCTTCTGAAATCAGAATCAACAGCAAATGAGATACATGAGGTCGTAAGGGTTGGCGAAACCACAATAAATAACATTAATAAGCCTCCCGCAAAGCAATGGCCCCAACAAGCCCTCCAAATCCTTGACCATCCAGCTATATAAGTCGGAGATCTAAATAGCCACCACGAACTCTGGAAGTATAGGGAATCGGGCAAAAACGGAGAAGACCTGGTGAAGTGGGCGGAAGATCAGAATGTCTACCTAATTTACGACGCCAAAGATCGATGTACATTTAAATCAGCATCGTGGGGAACCGAAACCTGCCCTGACATATGCTTCTTCTCAACTGTTAGCAATGGCCAACTCTTGCCTGCATCTCGTGGGTCCTCGATGATTTCCGAACATCGACCTGTGATCATAGAAGTGGAGTTAAACATCCCACTGATATCCTCATACCCCCGTCCTAGATGGAACTTCAGGAAATCCAACTGGTCCAAGCTTACAGAAAACCTCGATAAATGCTTGGGATGGATAGAGCCAAAGTACCAGAACTACGAAAGATTCGTTGATGCCTCAATAGGTGCAGCTAAAGCCAGTATCCCCAGAGGGTTCAGGAGAAAATACATCCCAGGATGGAGCCAAAACTGCGAACAGCTATACAAGCAGCAGTATTTGGAGAATGGCGACAGGGAAATCCGGGATGAACTGTTGCACAGTTTGAATGCAGCTAGACGAGCTAAATGGACAAAGACTGTTGAGCAGTTGGACTTTACAAGATCTAGCCGTAAAGCATGGCCAATACTGCGAAAACTGGGTGGTGGGAGCAAAAGCTTACGTGTATCTAGCTCCATCTCACCAAACGTGATTGCAACTCATATCACTAAAACATCTAGAGCCCCAAGAGATCGAGCACACACTATTAAAGTTAAAAAGGAGCTTACAGCTTACCCTTCACAACTGAAGACATTTCCAGGGCACTGAAAGACGTGAAAGCTGGAAAAGCCCCAGGATCTGATGGTATACACCCGCTGTTTCTTCTCCACTGCGGAAGTTATGCTAAAGGGTGGCTAGCAAGATTATTTACCGATATACTACAAAGAGGAAACATGCCTCACCTCCTAAAAAGGGCAAAAATCGTCGCCTTACTAGAACCTGGCACACCCAGCAATGATCCTCAGAGCAAGCGCCCTATAGCCCTACTTAGCATGATCTACAAGCTCCTCGAAAGGCTCATATATAGTAAGATTAGTCAAACCATTCTTGATAACATCCCAATAGAGCAGGCAGGCTCTTGACCAAACCGGAGCTGCACGGACCAGGTTCTTTCTGTAACTAGTTATATAGAGGCCGGCTTCCAAAGAAAACTAAAAACATCGGTAGTGTTTGGCGACTTAACTGCAGCATACGACACTGTATGGAGGCAAGGACTAAATCTTTAAATTCCTCTAAATCATACCCTGTCTAAAAACAGCTAATCTCATAGATCAAATGCTCAGTAACAGAGCTTTTCAAGTTACTTTGGGCAATAACCAAAGCAGGCAATGAAGGTTCAGTGCTAGCCCCACTACTTTTCAACCTATATATTGCGGATATGCCTGCGACTACATCAAAAAAGTTTGGATATGCCGACGACTGGGCTATAGCCACACAAGACAAGAGCATGGTAGCCAGTGAGGAAGTACTGACTAGGGACTTAGTAATTCTAGGAAATTATTTTCATAAATGGAGGCTCCAACCCAGCTCAACTAAAACAGAGACCTCGTGTTTCCACCTTAATAATAAACTAACCAACAAAGAACTTAAAGTATGCCTCGATAACAACACTCTACCTTTCAATAAAACTCCAAAATACCTAGGAGTAATCCTCGACAGAACCCTGACTTACAACAAACATCTTACAAATACAGCTGCTAAAATTCGAACGAGAAATAACATAATTCAGAAACTCTGTGGGGTTCCACAGCTTCTTCTTTACGCTGCTCTGCCTTGCGGCTAGTATACTCCGCTGCTGGAGTACTGCTTGCCAGCATGGCTTAATAGTGCTCACATCAAGAAAGTGGATGCAGAACTAAACCGCACAATGCGAATCTTCTCGGGAACGCTAAGGTCCACTCCCACTCATTGGCTGGCCGTGCTGAGTCATATTCCACCACCACAAAAAATTTCCCATAATCTCCCTTTATACTAAAATTTTGAATAATTTTGATTCAAAATTAAAATCTGTGGGCATTTTTTTCGATTTTACTAAGGCGTTTGATACCATTGACCACACCATACTTCTAAATAAGGTTTTTCACTACGGAATAAGAGGCCCAGCCTACAGGTGGCTGGAATCATATTGGTCAGCTAGGACCCAGGCTGTCAGGCTGAGGGTTGGAGAGCGAGTGGTGGTATCTGATTGGGTGGATGTTGTAACTGCAGTTCCACAGGGGAGTGTTCTTGGACCAATTCTCTTTTTGTTATTCATTAACGACTTGCCCCTCTTGGTTGATGACAGTTATATTTTACTCTTTTTGCTGATGATACGTCTGCCGTTGTCACAGGACGTGACTATGAAACTCTTCACTTGCAGGGCAGCAAATGTAAAGCTAAAATTGCAGGCTGGTGCCAGAAGAATGGTCTTTGTTTGAATGGCTTAAAGACCAATTTTATTGTATTTACCCCAGCACGAGTGGTTCAGGATAGAAGCCTACTGCTAAGAGAGGGATCAACTAACTTAATTCAGCAGAACTCCTCCAAGTTTTTGGGAATTGTACTTGATGGTGGGGTGATCAGGTGGAGTCAGTGTGCAGTAAATTGTCTCATGGGAACTATGCCATTCTCCAGCTCCGAGATCTTGTGGATGCTTTTACCCTTAAATCCTTTTACTATGCAGCGGTACAATCTACTCTGGCCTACGGCTTGTCTCCGCCTGGGGCAACTCTTGCACTATACAAAGGGTTTTGTTAAGTCAGAAGCACATTATCCGCGCTATGTTTAGACTTTCTTTCAGGAAATCATGTCGTGAATCCTTTAAGAATGAAAAAAATCCAACTGTCATAAATATTTATATTCTCCAGTGTGCATGTCAAATATTTAAGAATTGTAGTAACTATTCAAAATTTGGCGAGATTAATTACTACAGAACTCGTAACGCGCATAAATTGTGTATTCCTTTGGCTCGATTATCTCAGGTGCGGGATGGTCCTGTAATTACCTCACTAAAAAGTTTCAATCACCTGCCAGAAGGTGTTAGGGGTGCTACAACACTTCCAGTTTTTAGAAGGGCTCTTAAGATTCTGCTAGCTGGCTATCCATTTTATAATTTGAGTTTGAGTTTTTTAATTGTAACTTTGACTAGGTTTTAGTTTATTCTATATGTTTTTTAAGTAGTATTATTGTGGTCCATTTTAATTGACAATTCCGATGCATTGTAACATTTGTCTATGGAAATAAACCATTTTGATTTGATTTGATTTGACACCTGCGCAGAGAAAATGCACTAGCCAGGCGGGAGTACAAGAAAATCCAAGGGAAATTGCAGCTGCCGATTCACTCAACATCCGATGGCATAGGACTTAATAGGCTACGGTCCAGACATCCTGCTCTCGTTAGGGCAAAAAGCTTACAAGATTCCGGCTTTACCCTAGCTGTGGCATGACGAACGGAATGGGAAGATAAGACCTCAGATCACGCCCGAAATGTAATTAATCTCAATGTAAAAATAGAGGGATTTGACTTACCCCGTCAAACATGGTGTAATCTCAACAGGATTAGAACAGGACACGGTCGATCTGCGGATTAGCTCTACAAATGGGGAAAAATACCCTCCCCACAGTGTGACTGTGGTGTCAACAGACAAATGGTCCACCACATTATACAGGAATGCCCTCTGAGATGCTACCCTGGCCATCCCACAGATTTTCTGAACGCGACCCACAGTGCAATTGAATATATTCTAGACCTAAGTGTATGTTTGTGATTAATGTTATATATATTTGTGTATTTGTATTTTATTTATATTACTGCCTTTCTCTCTGTGATTTGAAGGTGCCATACGCTAAATAAATAAATAAATATCTACTTCTCTAATTAATTACGGTAAAATCCAGCGTTTTACATTCTCGTCTCGTTGTAATGATTTGACCAGTTGTTTCGTCATTATTCTTTTACTTAAGTGTCCCTCGGAAAGGGCGAAGGGGTGAAGGGGGTCACACATGTGTTTGCCTTAATTAAGAGTAAATATTTAATATTAAGTGGATTTCAAATGCTTGAGCTCCAGTCTTGTTTCAAGAACATGCTTGTCAACAATGTTAACCTCGCACAAGATTTTTAGTTAAATGGTATCACGATTCCTATATTTTATAAAATACATATCTAATATAAGTGTTGTGGACTCTAATTCCAATGCAAATGTTTTTCGATGATCATTTGGTGATTTTAACTTTTCTCCCCGTAAATTGCTTTAGTTTTCACTTGCCTAGAAGAAACGGGGTTGATTAGGACTTTTTGAAGTGTAAAGGAAAACAAGCTTCTGATATATTAACCTTTACCTTATCTTGTAATTGGTACTGCCTGGTGGTAAATATTTATGGGCTTATACCATCATAAAATGCCATATTGCTACAGCTTTGATTAATCTTCTATTATGTAGGCTTTGCTTTAATTGATTTCTTTTTGTGTCTGACATTTCAAGAGTCGCGTCAATTGAGATCTTGTTGCTTTGCGTCTGTCGTAGAAAGTGCATTTTGACGACAGTATCAGTCAACCAGTTCTAGTAACCTATGTTTCGAACCATGATGTTATCGATTCGGGATTTATAAATATTTGTTTTTCACACCGCTTGCTGTGGATTAATATCAAAAATTATAAGTACGATATAGAGCATGCCTATGGTTGTTGTAGTGCCGCGTAGTGGAATGGGAAAATAGGAACAATCACAAGAAATATGGCTTTGTCGTATGTCGTCATTGCATATCCGAAAAACTTTAGCTGAATTTTTAGAATGTGCCTGCCTAACCCAAACTAACCCAACCGGGGGTGAGTGTGCTTCATGTCGAATTCAAATTCATACGTTTCTGGAAGGTCTTTTGTAACGGTCAGAAAATGACAGGTGTTTGCTTATCGGAGTTAAATTTCATCTAACATCCTACTTCCCATCTTAGTTATTTGAATTATTTTCTTTCTCCATTCGGTCAAGAGTTCGGTTCTACTCGTGAAGAAGTTATGTGTTGCTACCAATCCACTGTGGTACGCCCCTGGAATGAAGAACTCAAATCTCTAACAAAAGGGAAAAGCGCAGCCTAATAAATATAGGTGGAAAAATATCTAAATGGCTATTTGGAACTCTAGACGCAGATGACGGTAAAAAAATTCAATTTTAGCCCATCTTAATAATAATGACCATATGTTGAATAAACAAATTAGCGAGCAAATTACTCTAGCTAAAGAAGTCATGTCTGAAACAAATCATAGCCTTTTTTAGATTAAATCAAATTTATTATTGGTAAATCGGTTAATTAACCAATTTTCTGAGGAGATAAATGACTTAAATGCGCTAAACCTAATTATTAATTCTCTTTTAATGTTGCAAATTCATTTAAATCAAGTGACCAACGCAATTACTTTTGCTAACATTCATAAGGTGCATCCTACGTCTCTCACAAAAAAATCTACACTCTATTATAGAAAAAGTTAAAGTTATTTATTTCTCGAACCAGATAGCCCAATTTAAATTTTCTAATAATTATTATTCCTTTATAGGAATGCAAATGATTTTCGAAAACAGTAAATTAAATTTTTTTTTTAATTAAAAATGACTATTGGAATATCGTTTAAATTATACTATTTCGGTTTCAGGAGTATAAAGTATTGTAATCACAATATTACTAGTTGATAGTGGACTCAAGAAGTGTAAATGGAACATGATCATGTTGTGGTAATTTTGTAACTGAATATCCAGTGTTTATTTTCGTTCGCTTTATTTGGCCTGTTGTTTAACAAGCGACTTATGCGTTCTACGATTGGTTAACGTTTGTTTTTCTGTAACTTTTTCTTGGCCTACGCATCTTTGATTGTAAATTTTCTTAATTTAGCTTTATTCACTCTCATTTCCAATAAGTAAATAAAAGAAGAAGCTAAGAAAGAGCGTGGCACAATATTAGGAAAAAATGCCAGTCCCTTAGAATCTTGAATAAAAGGACTAAATTGATTGCTTCTTAACGAATTCGCTGCCATAATATATGAGTAAGAAAATGAATCACTGAAAGTGCCAATGAATAAAGGAAAAAATCCACTTGCCGCATTTTCAGCATTCTATGCAAACAGTGCCTCGGAATAGCCTCTTACGTCGATGCAATTTGAATTTCAAAATGAAAGATGAATAATAGAGATTCTCTAGGATGAATAGCAAAGAAGCGTAGAGCTTCTATTCAGGGCTAGTATTTTCTGTGAGGGCTGCTATAAAATGCTATGTGTCTTCCTGAATATGCTGACAGGGAAATTATATATTTGCGACATGCATTTCATAACTTCAAGAAGATATCATATGTCTTTTTTCACTATGAATCTGTGGAATGGTAAAAGGCAGACATCTTTTTAAAACATCCCAAAGTCGGAAAACAACTTATCTCAGGTTAGACATTTTATCACGATTGTAGACCCTTTGTTCTCTTAACGAAATGTGTCATAAAGATGCATATAAATGTCTTGTCATTTGGTTGAAAACGTTAACACAGCGGTCATCGATTGGAAAACTTGTTAAAATATCATTTTCCCGTTACCTACCGTGGTTTAGAGAGTTATTTTCTTATAAAATTGCTCTATAGTTTTACCCGAATTAATTACGTAAATACAACAGTTGGCATCCCTAGCTTGTCGTATCATGACTTAGTCATATAATCCTCCTCCAGGCTATTTGTCAATAACAATGCCGTCTTGTTGTTTAGTGAGGCAAACCGATTTTCTCAAGTTTGCCCGACAGTCATTTGCAAATCTAAATTCTAATAAGGTCTGCGTTAGCAATTTGCATAATCTCGTTGCGAAGCGGCTGAATAATTCTGAACAACTCAACTTCATGCGAATCTTATGGCGGCTTTACAATGATGTCGGCCTAGACAAATTGGGGTAACGAGCACGTGATTTACGACTGACCAGAGCTGGGTGCGTTGTAAATATCCGTCAAAACTTCTAGTTATGTTACGCAATGATTCAGTTGCGTATAAATAAATATAGTTCCATTTATTAGTAATTGGAAATTAATTTTTATCATGAATTAGCTGATAGCCGTTTGGGCCAAGATGATTAATTAGTTTTCTCAAAATTTAAGTTTAATTAGTCGAAGAAGTAATAAGTGTCTTCACTCACCCGTGAAGCAGCGGTCCAGTCACCGCTCTGCTTGAATTTGGCGCCAAGAACATCTACCCAGTCGTAGCTCTGTTTGACGCCAAGATATTTAGTAGGTTTTCTAATTTGCTTGTACAGTTAATTAGGAAATATCTGCTGTACTCTTTGTTTCTTTTTTTTAACACTGTTTAAGGACTCTTTCGGCGTTATAACACAGTTTCTCGAGACAATATAACTCGTAGCGTCTCTCCTGTTGAAGATAGAAGAAAGTAAAATGGCGGTTGGACAATTGTAGTGAGACAGATCTATTCCTGTACTCAAGATTCGAATAAAATTTCGAAGTCGAACTGGTGAAATTAAGTTGAGAGAATTGTAGAAGAAGAAAAGTAACAAGGTATTTAGTGTGAATGGAAAAGCAGTCAGTTGAAAATTTGAAATAAAGAAAGTTTGACTAAATTCAGTAAAAAGAAAAGTTCATGTTAAATTAAAATAATCAATACTCATAATTAACCTCAGTATTTAGTTTTATGTGTGAAAGGATGAATGCAGTTAAGATTAAATGGAGCCTGGGGCTGAAGAAAATGGATGGGACTCTCAAAGTTCTTTTTGGCGGGAGAAATTTAATTTTGTAATACACACACACGTGTCTAAAAAGCGAAGAAATACAACACATAACTCATAATAATTATGATTATAAAAACAAAATAATGCTGGGCTTTACAATGGCCTTTTTCGAGCTTTCATAGCAGAACATTCACATTTAATGAAGACGATCGGTCAGTTATAGTTTTGTTAAAAATTTTTGCATGACACTGCATGTGGTCTTCAAGTGGTAGTATACTCCAACATTGCCCTGCTGCCTTCAGTTTTCCAAATGTTGACATATAAAGGACCCAAGATTTGAGATGAGTTCTAGAATTCTTTGAATAGTTTTTGTTTTATGTACTCTCAAACCTTTGCCGATTTTTTCTACACTTCCCTGTTCAATGATTTGTATTCATCAGTGCCTTTTTCTAGAGATGTTCTCTGTATTACAGCTGGTTGATTTTCACCCAACTATAAGAACACAACACAATTAATTAAAAATTTATAATAACACTTTAATTAACAAGGTGCAATAACTGAACTTTGGTCTTAAGTTGCAGGCAAATGGCGTAAGTCGTCAGCGCAGAAAATAGGGCCGAAATTTAGTTATCTGTTTCGAATCTAGTTACGAAAGCGTAAACTCAGCGATGCATAATTTATATCAAGTAATGTAGTATATATGTGAAGTTTCCATTGTGTTGAGGGCTTACACTTCAGTTGTTGTGCTTTCTGGCGGCATCTTCAGCGGACGTTCTGTTTCGTATCGTTTATTTCGTTACCTTAAAATATATAATAATAATAATAATAATAATAATAATAATAATGATGATAATAATAATAATAATAATAATAATAATAATAATAATAATAATAAT
>MU183839.1:0-51806 GCA_016904865.1 Pissodes strobi | reverse complement strand
ACCAATTTTGTTAAATATCGGATTTAAATATCGAACTACAGAATCATACCCGGGGCGTCCCTAAGATTCTCTAACGCAACAGGCTACATTTAGTGATAAAAACGGACTGTCACAATATTTAAACAAGAGTTAATTTCTGTAAATAGTGACTAGACATGAATTAACAATTCAGAAGTTTCAAATGCTCATTATCTGTAAAAGAATTTTTTGATAAGCTTGACATGGCTTTATCTGGAATTTCATCTGGGTCAAGCATATTACTTTCTGGTGATTTTAACATTAATTTTAGTGATATAAACTCTGTAAATACCATAATGCTTTCTAATTTACTTGTGTCTTACGGGCTAAAGATGCATGTTGAACCATCGACTCGTATAAGTAAACATACATCAAGTATTCTTGACTATATATGTTCCAATTTTGATAATGTGTTCTGTTCAGTTCTGAGTGCAGGTCTCTCTGATCACGAGGCGGTTAGCTGTACATTCACGGTTTTGACTGAGAGACAAACAGAGCGTAAACGGGGTAGGATCTTTAGCAGATCTGCCTTTGATAAGTTTATTCAACTTGGTCCTGATGTGAACTGGTTAGGTGTGCATCTGTCCCCGGAATCAATTACTTCGTTTCATTCCATCTTGCTTGATGTCTTCGACCGAACCTTTCCATTGCGTTGGATTAAGCACAAACCCGAGAAGCATAAACCGTGGCTTATTCAAGGCTTAAGGAAACTTATAAAGACTGCTAAGGAGCTTTACTATCAAAGCAGACTTACAAGAGCTAATAACAAGCAGAGGGAGAGCTGGTATATAATTAATGAACTGCGTGCTAAATCGGGGCACAACAGCGAAAATGTCTACATTGATCCCAACACACTAAACAGCTTTTATTGCACTATATCTGAGAGCTTGACTCAGAAACTGCCTCCATCGGATGATCCTCTCTATTACATGACAAATGTGTCTGTGCCACAATCATTCGGTTTCCTCCCCACTCATGCTGCAGAAGTTAGAGATGCTCTTCCGGGAATTAAGAACAAGAGATCCTCCGGAGAGGATGGAATCTCGGCCGAAGTGCTTTTGAGGTTGCCAGACAATGCTTTGGAAGCCTTAGCATGGGCAATAAATGACTCCTGGTCCAGAGGAGTGTTTCCTGCTTGTTTGAGTTCTGCGACAGTTATACCATTGCATAAGGGTGGAGACTTGGAAGAACCATCAAACTATCGCCCCATTTCCCTTTTATCCACCCTGGCAAAGGCCATTGAAAAAATTGTAAAGGTAAAAATGTGGAATTACCTTAGGTCACGTGACCTACTTTCTTCGGATCAATTTGGATTCCAGAGCTCAAAAGGAACTCACGATGCCATCTTCAGCTTTCTGGAGAGAGTATATACCTATATGAATCAGGGACAGGCCGTGGCTGCAGTATTTTGTGACCTTTCCAAGGCGTTTGACTGTGTCGACCATCGGATACTGCTCATGAAGCTTGAAAAATATGGATTTAGGGGCCCTAGTCTTGCTTGGTTCCGATCGTACCTTGGAGGTCGCAGTCAGTCAGTGGTTACATGTGACCAGAGGTCGTCATCTTTGAGTGTTACCTGCGGCGTTCCACAGGGATCAGTTTTGGGACCCCTTCTATTTCTGATATATGTCAACGATTTGGTTCAAATTAACATTTCGGGGGAATTTACGATTTTCGCTGACGATACCTCTGTCGTGTGGCATAACGATAATCCCGAACAGCTGAAAAAGAGTTTAGCTGCGGACCTTCTTGCAAACAAAAAGTGGTGCAACTTTAACGGTCTTACATTCAACGCCGGAAAGACAAACGTGAAGGGATTCAGGTGCGACATGCGGGGGTTGTGACTGGAAAGTGATCGATTAAGGGAGGAGGGAGTGACAAAATTCTTGGGACTGTCCATTGATAGCGATCTTCGTTTTGAGGAGCACATTATGCTGTTGAGTAAAAGGCTGTCTTCAGGGTGCTTTGCTATAAGGTCAATCAGGGAAGAACTTGGACAGGCAACAGCTCGAACGGTGTACTTTGAATTATTTGAATCGCATCTCAGATATGGCATTCCTTTCTGGGGTGTAAGCAGCCAATATCTGCTGAATATACTGTTCGTTCTGCAAAAAAAGGCCATTCGTTTCATCGCTAGCTTAAATCAGAGAGAATCATGTAAGCCTTACTTTATATCACTGAAGACTCTCACACTTACTTCTTTGTTCATTCTGGAGACAACATCTTTGGTCTACAAAAATCAACGATCTACAAGTACCCGGGATAGCAAGGCCCGCCACCAAACTCGCCAGGCTTCAAACCTTCCCCTCCCCCTTCCTCGACCGACTAAGGAACTGACCAAAAGTTCTTTGATATATGAAGGGAAAAAAATGTTTAAGCACCTGCCAGTTCATATTAGGGCTAATAATTCAATTAAACTTTTTAGAAAATCCGTAAAGGAACTTCCTTTGGGTAAGGCATATTATGATGTGAGCGGGTTTTACACATATAGATTGTTGTGTTGTGATATTTTAATGTTGGCTGCGTGCTATTTATACATATTTATTGGTATTAATTAGGGTATTTTATTATGAAGATGACCGAAATAGAAGACAAAATACATGTGAATGATTCTAATAGTATAATGACCAATTTTTTTATTCGTTTGTTGTATTGCTTTTCAAGTAAATGTACACTCAAATTTTTGATTTTTAAATTTTTACTTATTAGGAACCTGTTTGCTACTGCTCTGTAATTTTAACCTGTATGATTGATTAGATATAAGTATAGTTGCAGCACGCTTTGTCAGTGGAAACTAGTTTCTTGAACAATAAAGCACTTTTGATTGATTGATTGATTAATATTTTCTAATAATGAAAACCTAAAATCACTATATTTTTGCAAAATGACGGAATTATTTTTTTTAATACTTTTTAAATGTATTTAAAGGATGGTAGAGGGCAAAAGATGATTTTGTTGAAAAAAGTTGCAAATAGACATTTTTTCGGTGATGACAAGGCAACTTTTGCGCACTATTACAAATCGAATTTCCAAAAAAAATTTTTTCGCTGCACCCTACTGTAGAGTGCTTCTTCAATTGAGGAAGTCCCTTGTGTTCCTGCGTGCAGTTCCTCAAGTCCAGTGAATGTGAACTATTCCTTCTGGAAGCTGCCTGAGGCGCCGCCCTTAAACCGTTAGAGATTTAGTTTTAATGTACAGGGTGGCTCGAATTCGTGTCTATGTATGGGGAACTCGAAAATCGTAAGAGATACAGGGTCGGTCAAATTAAGGCAAAATTGCGCATTTAGGTGCCTAACAATATGCCGTTTAGAAAGTTTTAAAATTCCGAGTATTTACGGAGATATACGGAAAAAACCGAAATTTTGAAAAATCGTTTTATTTTTTTCCTGGGCTATATATAACTAAAAAAATAATAATAGGAATTAAAAAAAAATAATAATAATAAAAAAAAATAAAAACACCGTCATATTAATAACGCCAATACCATCTAAAAAACGATAAAAAAAATTAAAGTTTGTATTTAAAAAAAGAAAGTTGATGATGATCCCTAGAAGACGAAACGTCGGATTTCAAACTGGATACCATCATTGGATAAAGCGGAAAAAGCGGCAATGCAAAAGTGCAATTAGATTTGAAATCCGTTTTTAAATAAGCCCAGGAAAAAAACAAAACTAATTTTCAAAATTTCGTTTTTTTCCGGATATTTCCGGAAATATTCGGAATTTTAAAACTTTCTAAACGGCATATTGTTAGGCACCTAAATGCGCAATTTTGTCTTAATTTGACCGACACTGTTTCTCTTACGGTTTTCGAGTCCCCCATACATAGACACGAATTCGAGCCACCCCGTAAATTCAATTGCTGGCTAGTGCATATCGGGTTAGTTAGCCAGGTAAACGATAAGCTCATTAACACGAAAGCAACCTATTTCATTTACTCCAAATTTCCGTCAGTAGAGGCGTGTGCCATTAAATTGTTAGCTCTATATTTCAATTCTTTTGAGATTCCTTATATTGCCGCATACATCTAGTACGTTTTCGTCTCATTATCTTCCCTGTTTACAACACGTGTGTTAAATAAAGAAAGAATCTATCCAATCCTTCCATAAAAGTATGCTTTGCAGCGGCAGACCGTCACGAGACTCTCTAGGATTTGCTTCCTGCTATTGTTGATGCTGTTTCAATGAAAAAGCAGTACATTAATCTGGCAAACTAAAGAGTTAACTCCTCTTTATAAAAAATAATACCATGTCCCGTCTACTCGCGATATGTCATTTTGGAATAATTGATCTTACCTTGTTTTTGTAGTTGTTACTCCATGGGCATGGTGGAATTTAATTACGGCCATATACCATCATGCAATGCTGATTATTTCGGATCTAAATTGATTTTCTATAATATCCCGTTCAATATATTTAATTTATTTGCCTGGCTGTGTCATTAGGGGAATCAAATTGTCATTTGGACATAACATTTTTGCTTTTTGGCTTAGGTGGAGGCGTATTTTTGTAATACTATCGGCCGATCAACTAGGAATATGTGCTCCGAACCGTTACGTCTTTGATTTATAAACATTGGTTTTTAGGGCCTTTTGCTGCGGATTCAATTAAAGATTACAGAAAATTATAGGACATGAGTGGATTAGGATCTATTTGGTGGAATGGAGAAAATTTCTTTAGTAGTGCGCGAATTACGCGTAGAGATTGGCTAGTTTCAATTCTGAAGAAGAGCTTCCAGTTAAGTTTGCACCTATGGAAATTGAACGAGGTTCGCTCTTGGAAGGTCGGTCATTGCGATTGACAGTGAAGTGACAGGATAGAGCAACTTTTTCTTTTATTTTAGTGAATATTTTGAAGGTATTTTTATAAGAAGGATACTTGCATTTTCAAATGAGTGAGTAGTATACAGGGTTGCGATAAATTAGGGAATAAATTCAATATTCAGGGTTGTGATAAATTAATTTAAAAACCCTCGTACACGTCGATTTTATTTTATTGTTACGCATATTTTAATATAATTTGAAAGTATACAGGGTGACTTACCAAAGCGATACAACCGTCAACTTATTTTTTTTTAAACGAAATGCTCAAATTTTTTTGACTGATTTGGACTCTACGAAAAATTTTAGATGTATTTCATATAACATAACCTATAAGTAAAATTTATAGTTTTCGAGATATTAACAAACGCATATTCAAAGTTTTCCCTTTTTAAAGAAATGTAAAATCTAATGATTTAATGTAGTTCATCAAACGTCTTGCACTTTTCTGTCTTAAGCCTTTTGCGATTTAGAACTTGACATTTAAATTTTTGAAGATTATCAAACAACTGAAGAATAGCAAATGATAATTTATTAATAATTGAGAATGTAACAACATCGTACATAACTTAGTACACAATACGTAACTATTTAAGTAAGTGTTGAAAATGGTTACCATTTACAGCCCTGCAGTGTCATAGACGATCGGAAAATTCTTGTTGCACATTACGAACTACATATGGAGAAATATTTCTTATAACACTTCGAATTCGGTCTTTCAGGATTCCGATACTGTCCGGCTTATTTTTGTATATCATGTTCTTAACATAACTCCAAAGAAAAAAGTCTAGCGGATTTAAGTCCGGAGACCTCGGTGGCCACTCTATAGTACCACGCCTACCTATCCATCGCCCCGGAAAGACGTCATTCAAATATCTTCTAACATCCGCCGCATAATGAGGGGGTGCCCCATCCTGCTGATACCACAATAATTCACTTGAGAGATCAGGATCTATTGCATTATCTATGCAGGTATTAAACTATCTTGCAAAAATTCCAGGTAACGTTGTAAATTAAGGAATAAATTCAATATACAGGGCTGTGAAAAATGTATTTGAAAACCCTCTTAAACGTCGATTTTATTTTATTGTTGCGGACATTTTAATATCATTTATAAGTATACAGGGTGATACACAAAATCGATACAACTCTCAACATATTTTTTTTCAATGAAATGCCCCAATTTTTTTAACTGAATGAGAACCCTCACTGGCACAGGGAAGTACATACACAATATCGTCGAATTGTAAACGTATGGGCTGGCATTGTGGGTAATAAAGTTATAGGACCATATTTTTTTAGCGAGTCGGACAACGTTACCTGGAATTTTTGCAAGATTGTTTAATACCTGAATCCCGAAGTGCATTATTATGGTATCAGAAAGATGGGGCAGCAAATGACGTCTTTCCCGTGGCGATGGATAGGAAGGCGTGGTACTATAGAGTGGCCACCGAGGTCTCCGGACTTCAATCCGCTAGACTTTATCCTTTTGGGTTATGTTAAGAACATACATTAAATCATTAGATTTTACATTTCTTTAAAAAGGGAAAATTTTGAATATGCGTTTGTTAATATCTCAAAAACTATCATTTTTACGTATAGGTTATGTTATATGAAATACATCTACAATTTTTCGTAGAGTTCAAATCAGTCCAAAAATAAGGGCATTTCATTTAAAAAAATTAAGTTGACAATTGTATGCTTTTGTGAGTCACCCTGTATACTTCCAAATTATGTTATAATATGTGCAACAATAAAATAAAATCGACGTGTACGAGGGTTTTTTAATTAATTTATCACAACCCTGAATATTGAATTTATTCCTTAATTTATCACAACCCTGTATATTTACTTTGTTCACATGGAACATTGAAATCGAGCTCTGTCCAATAGTAGCATATTTGCTGTTGTAATTGGCTGTTGAAATTTTGTCATTTGCTACCTGTATATAAGTTGATCAGAGGTATTTAAAATATCATGTTGATTACATCAAACCAAAGTGCAATTGTGTTGTTGTAATTCTACATGTTAGTTACTTTTTTTAAATTGGTTTACCTTAGTTTCCCATTGGTTTTATCTAAAAATTCGCTGCAAATCTAACTGCCTTACTTTTCCGAACTTTTCATGGTAAATTTATGTAGGTACTAGCATGTTCCAAATAAGCACGAGCAAAGAAAATTCTACTAACTATAATATTCTTTGGCACGAGCTACGTATTTACTACGTTTATATGGAATATTGACATTGAACTCAGTCCAATATATTTTTACCTAAATAACGGATAACGATGGTCTAAGATGCAATTAGTCATTAGCCAAATTGCTTCTTTAAACTAAAGGGTCAAATATCGGCAATTCATATCAGCATTAATAGAGCTATATATATAGAAAAGTCTAGATTTACTATATTATATTCTATTTAGTATTCGAGAATAAAAGATGCCTTGAGTCACATACAAGAAACTCTTTTATTTGTTTTGTACGAGAAAACAGCATTTTTCACTTTGGCTCGTATTAGGTCAGAGCATTGCCCGCAACATAAAGGGGAGATATATTGATACTTTCAGTGTGTGTTGTGTCATATAGTTCCGGATGTTTAGAAGATATATATTTCCATTTTAAGTTGGATATCTTGATTTTAATCTCCAAGGCTTGATAAGCAAACATTAGAAAAGGTTGAAAACAAGGTTTTAATGTCAATTGGATTAAAAAAGTGGGATAAGTAAGATAAGGCCCAAGAAATATCCTCGAAGTCCTCAGAAAACAGGGTCTTACTTATATACAGTAAAACAAGGCCAGCCTGCAAAATAAGTATTTAAAGCAAAATTTGAGCTATAGTAGAACATTACTTGGGACGGTGAACATTAAATTTGGTTATTCAGACTGCATTCTACTGGGGATTGTACCCATATTCTTCCGTTCTTTTCTAAAAAAAATGTTTGTTGTAGGGGCACCGATCGCGCAGATCTGTCTTCATTATGTGAATGAGCTCTTCAAATGATCTCCAAAAAGCCATACTGCTATATAGATTATTATTGCATGAATAATATTGTTACGATTTTACTATTATATAATATTACTCTTCTAATTTCTTAATTAGTATTTTTGAAGAATGTCAAGTTATATACTATATTAAACTCGCGTGGGCTTCTCTTATACATATATTCAAATATCCGTAGCCTACAACTTTCTACAATAATTCAGAATATTTCTCGAATGTCTAGAATTAAATAAGACGCAATTTACAGGTAGACGGAATTCTAGAACCGAAACAAGGTCAAAGAAAGACGGGCGTATCCAGACGCATTTCATGTCAATAACACTATTATTGTTCGAGTCATTCGGTATTTCCTTAAATAATATAATCCTTCCAGCTCGGTCGCATCGCAAGCATTCGGATGCATGTGGTCGAGATATAATCTTCCATCGAGCTGATAGCAGTGCGGTAAGCGTGGTGCTTATGTAATCGAATGGTTTCGGCTCGATTCCTAGCGGCGACAAACTTTTTTTAAGGTTAAGTTTTTTTTAATTTAGTTCAAAGCAACCCTCAAAACAAGGGAGTTGGGGTTTGGTTTGGCACATTGCTTGATTTTGAGTCTTTTATATGCCGAAAGCGTCCGTCTCATTTCAACATAGGGGGGCAGCCGCTAGAATCTTGTGATTTGTGATATTTGTAGTGTTGTTACGGCATCGGCAGTCGCACTGCTTAACATCAGCGATATTGTTTTGAGTAGATTTTCAATCAATCAATCAATCAATCTAAAAGTATCTTTACTGTCTAAACGAAATGGTTGTTGACAAAGCCATACTAAATAGGAACATTGAAACCTAAATTTAAATATAAAACCCGTCATAAATATAAAACAAAACAGCTGGTGAAACTTTAAAAAAAGTACGAAAATTATAAAACAAAAAACATATTAAAATACACAACGAAATACTAATGTCTGTATACACCAGCGAAACTAGTGCAATTAAAATATCTAAATAAAAAAGAACAGAAAAAAATAACAGAATAAAATGGATATAACATCAGGTACGAAGATCATTAAAATACTCATCTTGTGTGTAGTATGGTTTAGTGACTAGCGGCTTTTTTAACGCCCTATTAAATCTTATATTGCACCTTATTGTTCTTATTCGAAGGGGTAGGTGATTAAAGATCTCCTTACCCATAAAATTAAAAGATTTTCTGACTAGCTCTGAGTGTGGAATAGGCAACCGGAGGGTGTCAGTCGATCTAGTTCCAAAGGAACTACCCGGAACTATCTCCAACTCATGCTTAGCCAAAACGATACCGCAAAACCCATCCGCAAGATGTAAAGGGAGTGAAGTGTAAAAATTTAGTTTTTCACAAAAGGTGACGGCAAGACTCGCGGTGCCTCACTCCACAGAGGGTACGAACCGCTTTCTTATGCAAATCAAAGACCGAGTCAAAAAGACACCGGGCACATGATCCCCATAGAGAAGGTGGGACTAGACAAGGGCATGGTAGGCACTCTTTGCTATTTGAAAATCTAAGCTCCTCGTGATAATTCTAAGCGCTTAACAACCAGTGGGCACCCTAGTGCGGACCGCGGACCTAATTTATGTGATCTTGGAATTTAAGGTCAACATCAATTCAAATACATTTGAACTCTTTGCCACGACAAGTTCATCGTTTATAGAAATGCCATCCATTAAACATCTAAAACTCAAAACACTTGTTTTTGGCCGCATTAAAGCAGAGGCGGTTTGCGTCGCACACATCCTTAACCCTGGCCAGATCGTCGTCCAAGGCCAATCTCAACTGTTCCACATCCCTTCCACGCCATATAATGGTGATCTCATCGGCAAACATAGTTACCTCGCCCTTTATCGACAATAGAGGCAGGTCATTAACGTATATGAGAAAGAGTAATAGTCCCAGGACAGCACCCTGGGGAACCCCAGAGGAAATCGGTAGGGCACCCGAGCAATGCCCCCCAAATCTGACCCTCAGAACACGACCCGACAAATAGGAACCGAGCCAGCACAAAGAAGGGCCCCTAAAGCCATACCTTTCCAGCTTCCACAGCAGTATTCCATGATCTACACAGTCAAATGTTTTAGATATATCACAGAACACTGCCGCAGCCGCCTCACCAGAGTTTAGCCCGGTGTAAAGAAGGTGAAGAAGATCAAAAATGGTATCACCCGTACCCGTCGATTCTCGGAAGCCAAACTGCCTATGACTCAAAAGGCAAAGTCTTCCAGAGCCATGGTTAGAAGAGCAGAAAAAATCCTCAAAGAGGGCTGGTCCCATCGTGAAGAAGTCTTATTCCTGATCCTTCCAATAATACTTTTGACTTCGAGTGTATTTGTAGGACCAAAAAAGAAAGTCTCAGCAACATTTATATCCCTCATCAAGTGTTCGGGCTCATACACGGCTGAAATATTATTGATCAGTTCAATAGCAACACTGAAGTAGAATGAATTAATACTGTCCGCACTCAACTCGGAATCTGTTGGCACATCAGTCCTTTTCCCTCTGAGCTCATTCACAATACACCACGATTCTTTTGAATTATTACAAGAGTTTTCAATTCGTCGACCACAGTACAATCTCCTGTAGTGATTAAAATATTCTAAAAAGAGTTGATTATCCATTGAAAACTTTCGAATATATTGAAGGCACCGCATATTGCTTCCGGACACCCTCAAACCCTTCGTGTACCAAGGCTTTCTCTTTTTATGCTTTTTTATTAACAATAGGAAATGGCTGGTTAAAAATGCTCGAAATCACAGAATGGAAGTGACCTAGCCTGCTTCCAGAGTCAGATACTCTCTCCCAATCATCGGTCTCATGACAAAGACGGCCGAAATGTGAAAAAATTTTCTCCGTGTAAGGTCTGCCACGCTCAACACTCTTAAGCTCCTGGGACTTGAATAGTGATATATATAGGCCAAAACAGCCTCATGGTCGGACAATCCCGCATTGATACAGTCACAAGCAATATTCTCACTCCCCACATTGGTACAAACATAATCGATAATGGAGGAAGAGTGGCCAGAGAAACGTGTAGGTTGATCGACATGCATAATCAAACCAAAAGACTGCAAAAGATTGCACAAATATATTGTGTGGGCATTAACTCGGTCCCGAAAGTCTGTGTTAAAATCGCCAGACACCACCAAAGCTCCACTCACCGAGACAACCGCCAACAGAGCCTCCAATCCCACCAAAAAACGGTCAAAATTCCCAGAAGGCAACCTATAAATTCCCAGCACACAAAGGTTAATCTTTTTACAATATGTCATGGAGAATTCAATGACTTTTTCCCCAATAAGGTAGTCAAATTTGTTAACTGGGACAAGAGTGTATATGGAAATAAAATTGTTATGCATTAATATAATAGTGCCTCCTTGGCAGAACTCTGTACGTCAAAATCCTGAGATCACAGTGTAATCCAGTAAGCTCAAAAGCTCATTCCGTCTCAACCAGTGCTCAACAAGAACCACAATCTCGGGAGACTCCAAAGATTGAAGAAACAGCTCAAGTTCATTTATCTTATTTCTAACAGACTGTATATTTAATAAAACTAAATTAACACCATCACCGGTTGCGCTTCGTCTAAAAAAGTATTACTGTTACATTCATTACCAACAAGAAGACAAGACCTATTTATATTTGCGTCACAGCAAGTGTTGTTTTCTATCATTTTCACAGTATCAGTTCCAGTACCAAAATTTTCCCTAGCAGTGTCAGTAAAGCATTCTATTGTAAATTCCCTTATGGGGCTTCTTAGTGGATTTTTCAAAGCAGCAAATTCTTGATTTAGTAAGTACAGCTTTAAGACATTACACAAAGAACCTATATTATGCCTAAAACCTTGAACATTCTGTAGTTTGTAGTTTTCCACTATACGAATACTCACATTTTTATTCCTAACATAAAATTGACTTACATAGTCATAAACTTTTGCCCACAATTTGTTACAATGTATGTTCTTAATTTCCAAAATTAAATTTGTATATCTGGCAACAAACAAAAGATTTTTTAAATTTGCCAAGTTCCCTAACTTAGTACATTGGAAATCCAGTGAGAGTATAAGTGAGTCAGAGTATGTGAGATTTTTTGAGTACATAAATATATCACTTTTTAACCTTTCAAGTGTGGCGCCTGGTTGGGTAGTCCCAAAATATTATAGTCACTACTTTTCAATTCATGATGTAGAGCGCTTGCCCAATTTTTGCAGCTTATATCCTCATATAGGAGCACGTTTTTCCGGATTTTCGTGATGATTGAAGCAGGAGTGGAATCGTTGGTATTTGCATTGGACAATTTACAGTGAGTACTCTGTTTTTCAACATTGCCGTTTAAAAAGTCCAGGCTGATTGTCCTCCTATGTGTTCACTGAATCATCAATTTGAACTGTAGGCAGCTCCTGAGGCCGTGCCCCGCTAGACAGAACAGAATTTTCAGCTTCCAACACTCTAATAGACTGAATCATTTCACGGTTTAACTTTTTAAGTTCAACAAGACTTTCCTTCACCTTCTCAAGCTCACCATCTGCCTGACATATCTTACTCCAAAGCATTTCATTTTCTTGCATAAGGTCTGCTATTTCGGCTCTCAATGCTCGTATATCATTTATTTCAGACAGGACATCCGTTTGGGTGTCAACAGTAGTGACACTGGATATCGTAGTTTGAGTTGTTGATGAGGACGTCTCCATAGATAAGGTCTGTGCCTCTCGATTGCATGTAGATGTGATTATTTGGGTCTCAGCGTGTGTCAAGTTAGCAGTATTATGCTTCTGAATAATTTTATTTTGTTTATCAATGGTTTAGGTAACATCATCAGCCCTGGCCTGTACATTTCAATCTGCGAAACCAATCTTGACTCCATTTCGGTCGCTTCCCCTTCAAAAGATGTAGAACGCCTTTCAATATATGAGCTTTTAGAATCCAGCTCTTTAGACTTTTCTGCTACCAGCAGCTGTAACGTCTTTCCTCATCTGCACTGGATCCTTTTTCCGCGCACCCTTCCGAACACCATATACAATTTTGATAAATAACTTTATAATGCTTAGATCTCTTACAGCAGCTTGGGTGGAAGATATTATGGCAAACTAGGCATATCCAGTTTGTGTTAGGTTTGCCTTTGCACTTAATCGATTCGGCCATTTATAATTATAATCAAAACTGTGTACAAAGCTTAGTAAAATTCAAATACCAGACACATACCCTCATGTAGCTTATCACCACAACCGATAAAAACTGAATAATTCAAACACATTCCAAAAATTCCCTTGTTTTGCAACTTGAAAATGGTTCATTGTGAAGTAACAAATCAGCACAAACAACAGATTTTTACGGCACACAACACCCGAGAAATTTCGCTTTAAAATGACACTAGTTTCGCCAAATACTATACTTTTAAGCCGTCAAAAAACTTAAGTTGGGTATTATTTTAGTGTTTCAACTATCAAATAATTATTTTCGTCTTCTTTATCAAACCGATCTATACAATGATATTGAGTGCGATTGAGAGGGAAACCATAACATTGTTTGAAATTTAGCAGTGGCCAATCAAACGGGATATCCCGCCAATAATATGACATAGCCCTCTCTACTCGGCGTTATAGAGAAGGCTGTGAATATAATAATATACGATGACTATTACCACGTGTTATTAGTTTGAGTCTGAAGTATTAGTAGATTGATTATACCCGATATATCGCTCAATTACATCGACTTTAAAAATACCATAACAAAAATCACATTTCATACTTGTGTTAAAAGTGATATTTTTAACACTCGTTGCACAATATTTGTAATGTTTACTTCCTTCGCCTGTCATTTTTACGTGCACATCTAATTTTGCAGTCCCATGCGTTATGGCAGCTGAGTAATATTGCGAAAATGTTGATTTCATACAAAAATATATATTACAAACCGACAATAATGTAGTTTTTTTAAATACATATATTGTACTTTATAGAGATTTGCAATACACAAGGTTTAAAAGAGATTGTTTGGCAGGGTTTAAGCCAGGACTAGAACGAATCATTGTGTTTACAAAATGAGGTTTACATGCGCTACTATATATAGCCGTAATTTAGATGGAGAGGAACAAAGGCTTATTCGGTAGGTAATTTAGTGGTTTTACGTGACATTGCCGACCTAACCACGATCTCGGGAGAGAGTTGTCTTATGGCATTATATGTGTTAACGCAGTACGGCTTAGAACAGGATTAGATATTTTATAATGGCAACGCTTTTAACCTTGAGGATGGATTCATTTATCCAATGGTTTGACATACTGGAAAAATTGATAGGATATTGGAGAATATATATTTTTATCTAAATGTTGGCTTTTAAAGCAGTTACTAACCTATTATCGATTGAAAATAGGGTATCTGAAATGCTTATGGTCCACAATTGGCTCTAAAACAAACAAAGTTGTAAAGAGAGATGAACTAACATTATTTAATTTCTTATTATTGCAATAATTACTGGAACATTTTTTTTTCAGAATACTGTAGATAAATTAGTCCAGAGAGCCAACGCGTCCCTGCTCATAGGCACCTCGTCGTGGAAAGAGCAGTTCATCGAAGCCTTGACCGTCAGCGCCAGTGACGAAGACGAGCAAAAGGAACCATCCAAACTGGATTACTTCATGCATTTCCTTACCGTCTTCTGGAAAGTGCTATTTGCCTTTGTTCCTCCCACAGGTGAGCAGTTGTCCAAAAAATTATATGCGCATTTATAATACTATCAGCTCTATTAATTCGATAATGGGTATCATGAAATAAGGTGTTGAGCGTTCAACGACCAATTAATACATAAATCCGTATATATGAATATTTTGAGAATAGAGACTCTTACTTTACTGATTAAGTTTTTTTATGGGAACACCTTCGGAACCTGTTTGATACGCCCTAATTCAGTGAACTTAAAATGTAAAAGAAGCCCTAATTTTTGGCAGAAAATTTCATTTCGACCCTTTTCAGTCATCAAAAATTGTGTTATTATTATCTGTATATTCTATCCTCTTATCTAAGATGCTTGTTGTACTTAATTACTCCTCCTTCCTCTCTTCTTATTCCTTTCCATTTTTTTTATTTGAATTTCCCCGTCAAACCCATTAACCAAGATAAGTTGAGTGAATTTACCAAAACTCAAGAAACGATATTATTTTCACGTTCAGCTATACAACACTTTGAAAAGTGAACCGTAATTAGCCACCCCGAAAGGAAAACAGGCTTAATTAAGTCTCCCTCTTTCGGGAAACGTTGGCGGTTTTTCTGTGCAGATTATGAAAAATGAGTACGGCCGCCAACTCAACGTGTTTACCAAACAACTTTTGTAATTAAAACGTTAAATTGAATTCGGTTTTGTATAAGTGGGTGTAAACAACAAAAACTAATGATTAAAACTGAACCCCAAATAGGGTAAAATGGTGCATAAAGTGATCAAGGATTCCATATAAATGATCAAAATTAATGTGGATTTAATGGACTATAAATGCCTCAGCGCTGATTTTCTTAAAAATAATTTAATAATTTTTTTACCCAAATGTACATACATAATTTCGCGTTAGTCCTAAAAATTTTGAATAATTGCTAATTTTTCAAATATAGCGAGCTAATTTTCAGAAAAAAAATCAGAATTCTCGGAATTGTCCAAAGTTATGGCAAATTTCGAGAAAAAGTCGCTACTGAATAATTTTTGATAAAAAAAAGTTATATGAGGAAAAAGAGTGGAAAATATAAATAATTTCTAGAAAAAAGCGAAAAATAGTTTCGTGAAAAATAGCGAAAATATAGATATCTCGAGGTAAAAAATCGAAGTTATGGAAAATTTCGAGAAAAATCATTTTAAATAAAGTCAACTTGATATCCTGATTCAATTGACGAAACTAAAAAAAATAATACACTGCGAGGTTTGTGATAGGTGAGCGACCTAAAAATTTGATTCAGCAGATGAAATTGATATTAGTAAATAGGCTATAGGGATTCACCGGCAATTTCGAGCACCTTGTCATGTAAATCTCCATAAAAAATCGCAGTTCTAGACCGACGCCGCCGACACCTCGCGCAAGCCCTCTGCGACTGCGCCATAAATACCCTGCTATGACGTCATCGCAAGACCTTGTAACTCAATAGAGACCCCGCCCAGATGGCCTCCGTGAACCTGCATCGCGCATCCCAAACACCGTGAATTTGCTGTTTTAGCTGTCCAGAAAGCTATTTAAGCTATTTAAAAAGCTGTTTAGGCTGTTTAAAAAGCTGTTTTATCTATATCACTAGCTGTTTAAGCTAGCTTAATTTGTTTTATCTGTCTGACAAGCTGTTAAAGCTGTTCAAAAAGCCGTAGTTAAAACGTGTTGAACATTCGAAATAATTCACATTGCAGGAAAGCACCCGCAATCATTTGACCGTTAAAAGTTATTTCGCAATGGTAATGCCAGGAATGATAATCAGCTCTTCAACATAAGTGTGGGATCCCATCGGGACACTCCCTCTTGGAAGCATCAAGTTGCTACAATTTCCCGGAACCCAAAGCTGTGTGAAGACAATGTGGCAGCAAACGTGACAGGTCCGGTGTGCGTCAAGTCAACTTCATTGTAATTGGAATACGGAGACTAAAAATATGAAGCAAAAGCTGCACAGAGTTTCATCAAACAGTTCTATAATAAATGTTATGCTATCGGTTTTGTGCTATTATTTTTGGGTAGCTTGGACATGTTAACATAAAAACCATTTTCAAAAAAACTAGTTTGATCGATAAATATTAAGACCGAAAATACACAAAGTCGAAACAAAAATGGTCAAAATAATAAGTCTCTTGTGTTTCCCCTAAAACTTACCGAATTTGATATTGTATCAAAGTTACTATATTTTTAGGGCATTGTATGCTCTCTCGGTTTAAACTTTCTTATTTTACGGGCTATCAACGTCATTCTTTTTCGTTAAATCTAATCAAGCTATTCGTAATCCAGTTCTACAAAGTATTCCGTCGCGAAAAGCCGCGAAGTCGGTTTTTACATTTTCCGCAGTTCTCGCGCGGTACCGGTAGAACGCCGCGCCGCCGCGTCACTCGTCGTGAATCGTGCGCAATCTTCTACGCATTCGGCAGCGTGTATCCATAACAGTCAGTATCATGTCAGGAGGAGCTATTTTGTAACGTTGTTGTATCAAAGTAGCTTCGTCATTGCAGTACCGTTCCTTATCATTTGAAACCGCTGCGTTGATTCTATTCTCTAAGATTATGTCTTACCGTTACCGCTACACTTCGCATACCATACCCTCCCTCTCCCCCCTCTCTGGTAATACTTTATTTGGGTTCTTTAGTCTATACTTTAGGTTAGTGTAACTCTCATATGAGTAATACCTTAGTCACACCGTAACCGAATGAGTTAAATAACCTTCCACGTGTTTTGAAGCCAAACGCTTCAACCTATAGGAAAGCTTGTAGTTCTCATCTTGCGCCTGCGCTCAATGAGTGAACGCTTCCTTTATAAATAAAACATAAGCTTGGCATTTATGTATGTCTCTTTTCAATAAGATACCGTCTGTAAGGAGAAAAAGATAGAGATAGTGTTGGCGAGAATTAACCATAAAACGAGGCACGCAACAGGCTTGCATTGTGCTTGTATCCAGATGAGATCTCGATTATTGATTTTCTGCGCAGCGACAGGAAAAGTTTGTTAATTGAAAAGGAACCGAAAAGCGAAAACTCCGTCTTGTTTGTTCGAGAGTCGGCTTGGTTTGTAGTGCTTTTTGTGGACTGCTTTCGAGAATTTTGTGTATTGGATCATAGTTCGACTCTGTTCAGCAGCCCAGCTGGCCGTATAATTCTGACGTTTCCAACCAATAATGCGCATGCGCGAAATATCAGAATCGCATTGGCAGATTTGGCTTCACTAACATCAAAGGTGCCGGCTCTTCTTCTTCTTCATATTTCGCCGTCTCCTTACGAAGGTTGGCGATCCAAATGGCCAGTGTGGTCTTGGAAACAGCTGCTCGGAAGATGTCTGCGGATGTGCGGCCAAACCACCTGCGGATGTCCTTCAGCCATGAGTTCTGGCGTCTTCTGATAGATCTTTTTCCCTGAATCTTCCCTTCGATGATGAGTTTTAGGATTTCGTATCGGCTGCCCCTCATAATATGTCCAATATACTGTGATTTCCTTTCTTCTATTGTTTGTAGCAGTTCTTTTCCTTTGTTCATACGTCTTAGAACTTCAATATTGGTTATCTTCTGTGTCCAAGAAATTCTGCGCGTGCATCGATAGAGATACATCTCAAATGCGTCGATTCTCCGTTATGGGATCAAGGGTCCAGCTCTCCCAGCCGTATAGAAGGACAGGGAACACATAGCAACGGAGCGTGCGTGTCCTGAGCTCTAAGCTCAATTCCAATCTAGTAAAGAGCTTCTTCATACTAGCGAAGACTTTCCTCGCCTGTTCTATTTTGGATATGATTTCACTTTTTGGGTCGCAGTCCTGATCTATCGAGGTGCCCAGATATTTAAACGAGGAGACCTGCCCTACATCTTTGCCTTCTATGGTCAAGGTTATATTTTTATGTGTTTTGGAGAAGACTATGATCTTGGTTTTGGATATGTTCATGAAAAGACCATATCGTTATTCGGATTTTGGCCGATTGTCTCCAATATAGGTCACTAATCACACGAATGTCCCTATTATCTATACCTGTAGATGTCAAGATCTGTATTAGTTTTTCGTGTTTAACGCAGTCAAATGCCTTGCGATAGTCTATAAAGCATGTGTACACGTCAAAATTCATATCTCTACATCTTTGTGTTAGGACTTTCAGAGAGAAGAGGGCTTCCCGTGTGCCAACCCCATTCCGGAATCCAAACCGGGTTTCGTTAACTTGGGTCTCGCATTTGCGGTAAATTCTTGGGTGGATTACTCTTAAGAACGCCTTTAGAACATGTGACATGAGACTTATCAGGCGGTAGTCGTCACAGTTCGAGGAGCCAGCCTTTTTGGGCAGGGTGATGAACGTAGATCTTAGCCAGCTAAGTGGTATCCTGCCACTGGTATATGCTGTTGAACAGTGATGTAAGAAAATCAAGACTTGATTCGTTGTTTTCTACCATAATCTTCAGAGTTTCAGCATATATGTCATCTGCAACAGTTGCTTTTCCGTTTTTTTTGTAGTTTGATAGCATAAGTAACTTCACTCTTTGTAATTTCAGGTCCGATTTCTTCAGCATCATCGTTTTTTGATGGAATGTTAGATCTGTTGTCTTTGAATAGTGTTTCAACATACTCTTTCCATCTTTTAAGTTTTTCTTCTATTCCAGCTACGATTTCTCCCTTGGCATCTTTCAAAACTGCTGCTGGTTGCTTTCGACATCTTCCTACGAGTTCTTTAACTTTTTTGTGTACGTTAAATGTATCGTATTTTGCTTGGAGTGATTCTATCTCCTGATATTTTGCTGACAGCCATCGCTCTTTGGCTTCTCTGCATTTTTTTCTAATTGTTTTGTCGAGTTCCCTGTATTTGTCTCGGTTCTGTTCCTTGTGCTTCCTTCTTTCATCCATCAAGGACAGTATTTCCTGCGTCACCTACCTTTGCTTTTTATTGTTTTCTATGAACCCTATCTGTTGCTCTTGGATATTGTTAATTGGTCTCTCTATTACGCTCCAGGTTGCCCCGTCTCTTCTATCTTGATGTGTTTCATTTCTCTTTCTAGTGAGCTTCTTACTTGCTCTTTTATATTAGGATCTCCCAGTCTTCGGATGTCTATGACTTTTGTGTTTGTTTGTCTCTTTGCTTTTTTAAAGCGGTGTAGTTCAAATTCTATAACAACTGGATTATGATCCGAACCCACGTCCGCTCCTGGATATGTCTTAACTTCCTTCACATATCTTTGGAATTGTTTATTCAGTAGTATGAAATCAATTTGATTTCTCACTATATTTTTCGTGGTGTTTGAAGGAGAGGTCCATGTATATAGTCGTCGTGGATGGAGTTTGAAAAATGTGTTGGTAATTACTAAGTCCTGCCCTGAGCAGAATTGGACAAGTATGTCGCCTCTTGTGTTTTTATTCCCCAGTCCGTATTGACCGACTATATCAGCCTCCTGTCGAGCTCCAATCTTTGCGTTCAGATCTCCCATGACCAGCATTATTATTTCACCTTTCTTTGTTGTCTGCATCAGTTCTTCAATAACTTTATAAAAGAGTTCAACGTCATCATCAGGTTTGTCTCCCATAGGGGCATATATTTGAATTATGTTCAGTATCCTATGCGAGGTTTGTATTTTTATAAGCATGGCTCGGTCGTTGAGGGGGACAAAATCTAAGACCGATCCAGCCACTGCTGACGTCACCGGAATTGCAACTCTGTATCTGTGCTCTCTGTCTGTTCCTTCAAAATAATAATACATGCTCTGTTTTCTGAGTGCCTGATCCCGGCCATCGTTTATACCGCGCTAAGTCCTAGGATACTGATATTCATCCTGCGCATTTACATTTCTACGTTCGATAGTTTTCCGGGCATAAATAAACTGGCGAAGCGCAATTTCATCGTATAGTTTAAGTTTCACCTTGTTCTTTTGGTGACAGTTTTCAGCAGCTTTTACATGCGGAGAGTGGGGTTTTCGCGTGCTGACGACCTGGAAGGCCCCACTGTCTTGTCTTTCCGATTGTCCGTCCCTGCCGGCTCTTGTGTTCCGATTTCCATGAGCGGTAAGTCTTACACTATAGGTTTTTGCCATTTAGATTTTATAGGGATAGCGTTATAGCTCTTTAATGTGGTAGTCATCCCGTGGCTTTCCACATCCCACTGCCGTTGACTAATTACCTTAGTACATCCGCGTTCGGAATCATTTTTTCCGCTTCCAAGGACAATGAGTTGCCCTACTACTTGCCAGTTCTTCCACCCGTGGCCTTTCACTGGCAAGAGGGGGTTACTTATACCGGTAACCGTTCGGTTGGTGCTAGTTTTGGTCCGCCCCGAGTATTTGATTTCCTCGGTACCACCTATATCTAGGAGGCATTCCACTATCCGCCACCTGGTGAGGCGCCCGATGGAGGTATAGCAACCCCACACAGTGCCGCATGCCGTCTCAAAGTTGTATAACTGATTCGGTTACGGTATAAACTGTGCTTTAGTTAAGTTTGTATAGGTTGGATTACCATCAGGGCACTCACGATAATACTCAGATAATTCTTTAGTTGAGGCGCTAGGTTAGCGTAGGTTTCCTCAGAGCGTTGAATAAACCATGATTTATATTTCAAGTTGACAATGCGAACGCTCTATTAGGGTTGTTTTGAAATTGCTTGTTTTCTTTCTAATTCTCTTCCTGCTAGTTTTAAGAAAGTTTCTAAAGGCAGCCGGCAACCAGTACTGGCATGCGCAATAGACCTTTGGTTTGCCGTTTCTTCACTGCATAAAAGGTGCCCGGTGCCCTGTGGGCCCTTTACCACAATAATCCAAAGAGGTGGCGCCCGAGAACCAAAGATTGATGGTTAAAATTAACCGTCTGATAGTAACGCAAGCAGCACCGAACCAAAACGCCTCACGATATTGATTGTGAATCTCTATCTAGGTACCCTAATGGTGGTAAATTATGAACTCAAAGTAACCCTAAAATTTTGAGAACACTGCAATTACCGCTAAATAATAATTTTAGAAAGCACTACAGATATTACTTAGGAACTATGAGAGTTGCAAAAAGCTGTAACATAATAAGATGTTAGTAAAATTTGTTACCAATATGCAAAGAAATGGGCTGGAGTTTATCCTTATATAGATATGGAATGCTACCAAATTTTCGGTATTATATAGCATTTTAATTGAACTATAGTATTTTTATATGAGGTTGATATTTAGATAAACAAAGTTCTCATTCCTATTACCTTCCGAGCCAGTGCAATATATTTTTATTATCAAGTTCTTAAATATTCTAGTTTGGGTTCATAACAACATACTAAAGTTTACGTTTGGTTTCAGATATCTTCAACGGATATCTGTGCTTCGTGGTGTCAATATTTTGCATAGGATTAGTTACAGCGGTTATAGGGGACGTTGCATCTCATTTTGGAGGCACTTTAGGAATTAAGGACGCAGTCACCGCCATAGTTTTCGTTGCTCTAGGTACTAGTATTCCAGGTAAGCTTGATATTATCCTGTTATGTAGGTTACTTTTTAATATTTTAATACACCGTTTGTACTAATCTCTACGTGGTTATTGCCAAATTTCAAATCGAGAGAAATCGAGATTAGCGGCAATATAAAATTAGACCATGCAAACGTCACACCACCTGGAAATCTATTATCCCAGAAAAGGTAATCTGGAATTCGTGGTAGTAGTATAAGAACGCCTATACTCGATCTCCTCCCTCTTTCGTCCTTGTCCTCATATGACTTTGAGCAAGATCTTCGCCGGCTTGATCCGCCTTAATATTTTGTGTCCTGAAATGACCTTGAGTGTCCCTGCTTGATCTCAGAGTCACTGGAAGGTCAAACACGTATTTGACTTTGGAGGCTCTTATCTTTCAACGACTTTTGGAACCTATAGATATTGTATGGTATGTGTTTAGACTAACGCAATAGGGAACTTGCACAAACAAATAAAAACCGAAATAAATGCTAAAAACCATAAGTGGACATCCTATAAAAAAGTTTAGTAAAGAAAGAATCTATTAATTAAATTTATTGTGGCCAAAATCTTGAAATAAAAATGTCAAGAAATTCGAATTATTCCAGGCGCTCGGAAACGCGCGTTCACTGGTCGTGACGTAAAAGAGCATAATCAGTTTGTCGGCGTGCCGCACAGTGCTTTGAGTGAATGGGATAAATGGACAAAAATCATTACTCTTGTTGTACTCAACGGATTTAAACTAAATAATAACGGTTGAGTAGCTAATACACTAAGCTATATCTGACACACAAAAAAATCTGAGTTTAGGTGTTTATAAAAAATGTATGCTGGCTTGTACGCTATGAAACTTTTCATATTTCTGGATTCAGTATAACACAAAACGGCAAAAAAAGTCGTAGTTAGGTTTTTCATCGCACAATTTTATTTTTTATAATAAATTAACATTATATACAAATAATAATAATAATAATAAATACATATAGGTAAAAATAATTCAATAAATTTTGACATAGATTTAAAATTAAACTACTAACTTTAATTAATATAGAACTTCAGAAAGAAGGTACCCAGAAAAAAATAAAGATCTTAAAATGGTTAAATAATATGATAAACATTCTTAGAAAACGGAAAGGAAGTTCAAAATTGTAAAATTGCTACTCATTATGTAAATAAATGAAAATTTGTACTAAACATAACTTTTATTGTTGAAAATAGCATAGAAAAAATTATTCGCTTTCCGAAAGGTCAGAACCTCGGTCAGAACTGTCTGAACTTTGCAAGGCAAGTTCGCCAATATCTGAAGGCAAAATATCCGAATACTGTTGCAAACAAAAAGTCTATTTCCAAATATTCTGTGATATCATTTATGTTATCCTGTCGTGATTTGAAAGTTGTAGTCTTTCTGAAAGATGATATAAATGGATCTGAGGTAAGTAGTAGATTATTCATAATGTCCTTATTTGAGCTTTTTCTAGAAGTTTTTCTTGTGTGGTTCAAACGCACTTTTCGGACCTCTTTATGCCTTGCTTCGAGTGCATCCTCGGCTAGTTGCCCTATGGGCAAATCAAAAAGTTGGATAATCTCAATTCCATGAACTAGAATCTTATGTATACTGCAAAGCATATAGTACCAAGGATATAATTCAATGTAAAGATTTCTCGATTCCCTCAAAATCCGTTGAAACTGCACCAACTTGATTTTTTGTCCTATAGACACAACTCTTAAAATTTTTGAAAATTTTAAAATAAGTTCTTTGTTAATGCCGGTTATCGAGGAACTTAACTCTGGGTTTTGAAAAAACCTTCTAGCCATATTCCGAGCCATGTTCCCATAATTCGTGGATCCATAGCCTGGTTTTGGTTTGTCAATAATTAATCCCATTTGAACTTTAAAACCCTTCTGAAGTTTTCGTTTTTGGTTTTCAACAAGTTTTTTCTTTCCAGGGTCCTTAACTTGCCAACACTTTATTGGCAATATATAACAAACATTCAAAACAACGGATCCATAAATGAAGGGAAGATAAAGTTAAGATTTTCAATGTTTGTCATCCTTTCGAAAACTTTATCTGTGTTCATCTCCTTGGAAGACGAACCGCAAATAAAGCACGTTTGCGTTGAGTTTGTTCCTGATAATGTATTGATACAGCTACCATCTAACATTGTAAAATGAAGAATATATTGCAGAGAAATCTGTACCTTTAATGTGAATGTTTAAATGTCGTACTCGATGTCGTATTTGTGCACATTGGTACAATACACGCCTTATGAGCTGTCCTTTTCTCCATTTTAGTTCAAATCACAAAATACAAACCAAAAACACTGTCACAGACAAAACAAAAAAGTATTACAACCCACTAAACCTAAAAACTTAAAGCATAACCTGCTGTCTCTCTCTGCGAGTCGCAATAGAAGTGGCAGGTAGATGATCGGCCGATCCGCCGCGCCGATCGTTATGCTCTATGACGTCAAATCGTGTTTAAATTGGCGCGGATTTAACGGCAACTTTAAAAATGTATAAAAACAAAACGGGTGATATTTAACACTTCAGATTTGGCACACCTTCTTTTTTAGCGTAATAGAACAGATTATTGAAATAAAAAAAAATGTGCAAGTTCCCTATTACTTGATCTTGGATTTATTAGATATTGCTTGAAGGTGCGTTAAAAGCAGTCGGTGAGACACATTCTATTTAAAATGGGTGTTGAGCATATCATCCGTAGTAACGAACGTGTCTAATTCAAAATATGTTGTTTATTTTGAAGGTGTTTAAGATATTTTAGCTCGGCAGGGAGCTAAGATGCTCTCAACTCACGTATTTGGCGGGAGTTAAGGTCTTCTTTACCACACTATTTTTTAAAACAACTTGTTTACTACCAAACTGATATCGCTGCAGATTGAATACATTTATTTACACATTTTAGCTTAAAATTATTTTTACTGCTTTATTTTGGGTCGGTGTAGATAAAATATTGCAGAATATGCATGAGTTAACATCAATAATATGCTCGTGCAACTTTAATTATTATAACTCACTTGTATTGTAATTATTTATTATAATAACTTTTTGGTTTTGTTAAGCGGAGAACCATAACATTACTGACAGTGGGAAAATCATTATTGAGAACAATGTCATGCATATGATGTGATCCGGAAAGTAGCCAGAATAGAAATGTTCGAGAAAGATAGCCAAAGCTTCACATGGTGATAATCTAACCAAATTATTCATATGATTTTTATAATATATATGGCATTTCTAGAAAAAATATATATTTTAAATGTAAGAAGGTAAGTGTTAATAGTATAATTGAAAAATTTGATCAAGGAACGAATGCAATGAATGTATTAAGTGGTCCACCAGGCATGGGCTTTAAGCTTGCTTCCTACAGTTCATGTGATATTCGAAGAAAAAGTTTAGGCAATGTTGCCAATAGAACGAGAAAAATTCGAGATTAAGTTGCTAAAAAATACATCTGCCTTAGTCGGTCGTTTGTAACGACCCACAACTGAGTATATATTGTAACGATTTAAGTTCCTGATGTCTTTTGGAAATTTACTAAGTTGACGGCTAGTATAGATTGATCGCAATTCTACTTACTTGTTAGTAAGTATTTCTCATGGGCGCCAGAAATTCCTCAATTCTCAAAGAAACTGTCAAGTATTACCAATAGAAGCTTAAACACTGACAAAAATTACTTGATAGACGTTAAGAACTGCAGAATCTCGTTTCTTGCCGGAAATAAAAGATGTTCTTAAAAACAAATTTACAATAATTTTACTTAAATAAATACAATAAAAATGAACAATTTAATAGCAACTTGAATAAACAAATTTCTTTTAGAGTTTGAGAAATTACATTAATAATTTAGACTTTAGAGTGAAAAAAAAAACAATTAAAATGTCAATAATTGAAATTAGTTATAACTCAAAAATTCTGGTCTTTACAGCGATATTCAGGTTTGCAAATAGAATACTTAGCTAGATTAGACGTTCAAGCCTGGTTGGACACACTTCTCTTCGCCTCTTAAAATATGAAAACCATGTGACGAATATTTCGTTACAATATACTTAATTAGTAATTAAAATTCTGCTATTAAACTATTTTTACTATTTAAATTAGTTTACAGTCACAATACTCTGAAGAATAGCTGAATTTGTTATTGTCATAGAATTTGTTTAAATATTAAGAATAGTATCGTCACATATCGGTCACAGTACATTAATATTTCACAAATTAATTCCGAGAAAAATCCAGTAATTTACATTATCGTCTCATTGCAGTGTTTCAACCAGTGCATCTGTTTACGTTAGTGTCCTTCCTTCGGAAAGGGAGAAGAGAATCACACATGTGCTTGCCTTAAATAGAAGGAAATACTTACTATTAAGTGGGTTAGTTTCGAGAACGTTGAATTCGCTTGAGATTTTGCAACGAAGTGATTTCGTAATTAATAAATTTTATAAAACATATACCTTGTATGGGTGTAGTGGATTCTAATCCAATGCATTATTAACTGGGCTTTATTGACCGAATTCCCTACGATTTCTCCTTGCCTCCCTCTACATGAATTAATTTTCTGATCAATGCTTATTTAGTAATCCAAACTTTCTTCTTCTAGTTTTCTTGAATTTCTTTAGCTTTCCTGGATCAAAGAGGTGGATTGGAGCTTTTAAAATGTTAAAGGGGGCAAATATGTTCATATCGGGACAATTAACATTACCTTATTATAATAGCTATCGCATGGTGGAAGTTAATGGTAGTCATACACCATCATGAAGTGCTGTATTATTTCGGTTTTAAATTGACTTTCTGTAATATTGCACTAAACTTTATCAATTTCTTTGCTTCAGGTGGTTGTGACATTTCAGGAATCAAATTGTCATCTGTCAATTTGCAGGTATCCGGTGTTGCAGTGTAACGTAGTTAAATAGCATGAATGTCGTCATTGCTCGAGGAAAAAAGCTTTTCCTGACCGCTTTCAATACACTTAGCCAGGACATTAAGCTGATAAATACATCTAAGCTTTATATTGGTGTGACATTGCTGAATTGTCAGGTAGTCAAAATATATTATTAACTAGATTCAACATAATATGTATAGATATACTATTCATTTTCATTGCTCTTCTGTAAAACGCATATCCTGATAAAGAAATAATTTTCAAAAAGCTGTTAGCCTCAAAAGCTGCGGTACATCGAACCATAAACAAGTAATAAGTATCTATAACGCACACCGAGTATAAAAGTTCGCATCCTTAATACTCCATGAAAATCACTTAGCGCAAAGGAAGGACACCGTAATGGCCTTATAAATATGTGATCTCTATTACATTATTACTTTTACGATATGACTTTTTATGATACACTTAACCTCTTTATGACACGTGATATAACTAGTTTATTGGTATTTAACACCTTTTGATGTATCTGAAAAGAAAATGGGACACTGGTTTACGGATCTTGTTGCTCATCTATATAATATATTTAATGGTGAAAGGTTTTAAAATGTCAAGGCAAATTTAGAATTATGAACGTGGAGGAGATATTTATCCCAATTTATATTATATGAAAAAGTAAACATAAAGTACACATATTTAAAGGTAATGGAACAATTGGAAATCATATTATTTAAAGAAGAGGTTGCCTCTCAGTTAGGCAAGAAGGAAAGAGATGGAAAAATTGCTTATGCTTTCCAAATGGTTCAATGTATAATTGTTTGTTCTCATGGACACGTGTTTACTTCTTACTTCTCCTCATTTTTGATCGGTTGATGGAAATACTTTAAAAGGATTGGGTCCTAACCTAAAATAAATATGTGTTGGTGGTTTAATTGTTGTTTATATTTGTTTATTACACATATTCCCATACCAAAATCAAAACGGGGACAAGTCACTAATTCCTGTCTGCCACGTCAATTGAGGCAAGGACAGATTTGGCAAATTTGGCAAATTTGGCTATTAAAGCCCAATTAACGCATATAGGATGCATGGCAATAGAATCCGCTACACCCACACAAGACATACATTTTATAATATTGATTACCCCTTTTGTCGGTAACTAAATTGAAAATATATAAGAGCGAGAAGTAAGACGCAAAAAGCACGGCCCTTGAGAACTAACCTAAACATAGCTCATCAAGCAGTAAAATATAGTTACAGATCTAGCAAATGTTACGCCTCTGTTATTAGATCAGAAATTCGTTGCCGCATCTTGCTTTGTTTATAAAAATGCTCATTAAACTACAGGCGGCCCTTAAGCTTCAAGTCTCTTCATCAAATACTTATTCAAAAACCCGTGGAATTTATTAACAAAATTAATTCTGTTTATCCTTTGACAAAGCAGCTTCAAAGGGCAAATCAGTTTTGATGACTCGTTAAAACTTCAACGTCACAAAGTTATGTTTTTGACGTTCTCGTGCAAAGACTTTTATCCCTTTTACTCGATTTATACCGACGACCAGAACAGTAGAAGTTAAAACTCAACAACTGCGACAGCAACAATATTTCGAACGAGAGCACAAACGATAATTAAGAAACTTGAGGAACCGAAAAGTAAGGATGTGGGAAGAATGGCGTAATAGCAGCACTTGAAATCAGTGGCAGCTACCAGTTGACTTTGTTAGGCAAATATATGGAGTGTGGCCGAATTATCTCTATAGCATCATTAGATAGGGCATAAAACTGTGTTAAATATCTGCCATCTGTACAATTTTAATTATCCAATTTAATGAACATTAATTTGTAATATTATTCATGGGTCTGAATTAAAACATGTTCAATATATTTCAGTAATAACGCAGGATATGTTTTACTTTATCCAGCAAATGTGTCTTAACTACTAATTATTATTTAAATCATGCTTTAGATAATTAACTATTTATGTCTGTTTACAAATATTAATTTTTGCTGGTGAATATCTAATAAAAAATGCTCCATTTATTTGAAATAACAATACCATTTTAACTAACCAATTTAATTTACGTTATCCTCTTGGGGTTATAAAATCAGCTTCTCGTACCCGTATTGACAGATTGCCATTTTGACTTCTTCCACACAAATTGGATCATCAAACGTAAAAATGATGAAATGTTCCGAAATTATATATGAAGAAAATCCAATAAAATCAACAAATTGCTCACACTTAAACAGTATTATTTTATATTATTAATATAGTATTAATAGTATGTTTATAATTGTTCATAACAGTATTACTTATTATGTATTATAAACTTAAAACGAAATAATAAGAATAATATTACCATTAATAAACATTAATTTAGAACACATGAGTGGGGATGGTATTCTATCAAATGGTTGCAACCATGGATTTTGCAACTCGTTTGTAAACAGAAGACGTGCACTCCCGTTTTTATTCAATTTTGTTATAGTAGTTTTCATCTTAAAAAACTGAAATTTCTGTGACAGGTGTGAGAAGTGATCTTCAGTAGTTTTCAATAAGAAGATTTTACATTTGACAGATAATTAGTGGGAAAATCATCAATATAATAAGGACAATAGCAAGTAGCAAAAGAAAACCATTTATTTTTGCACACTATTAGTTTGGTATCTTACCGCCAATAATACGGCTTTTGCTGTTGAATAATGACAGGTTCTTGTTATAAGTGCAAGACTGTTGTTACAAACAAGGAACCAAAAGGAAATGGAGAGGTCTTTGGCTACCCTTGCGATCACTGTAAGAACGTGGTATGTCAGGGTTGCTGTGATATTAGCGCTACTGAAATAAGGGCTGTTCTGTTGAGTAAAAGCGGAGCTCTGAAAGCGGAAATATCTGGTTTGCCCTCTGTTGTTGACGAGCTTGAAAGGGTTAGGGCAAGGTTAGACGCACTCAGTGACGAGGTTACCTCATCTTCTAAGCTATTGTCCACTATGCCACGGTCACATTATCCACAACCACCTTCTCAGCCGGTTACTAGTAGCACTGTTATCCAGGAGGTATTTGAAAGGCAAAAGCGTAATTCGAATGTTATGATTTTTAACCTAAAGCCTGAACCGTCCGAGGACCCGTCAAATTTAGCAGAGATCTCTACCTTGCTAAATGAAGTGTTCAATCGTAACATCCCTGTGAGAAAGGCATCTAGAGTTGGAAAGCCCAACCGTAAGGCCAGTCCGGATCATTTTGGATGGCTGTCGGGATGTGGAGTTTCTGCTGAAGAACAGGAGCAAGTTCTCAGGAAGGAAGGTATACATCGAGTCTGACCTAACTCCGACTCAGTTGAACCAACTTAATGAAGTCAAGGAAGAGTTAAGGACACGCAGGGACAATGGTGAGGATAATCTTTTCATTAAATACATTAATGGTAGTCCCTCAATAGCAACAAAAAACCAGACGCGGGCGCAGCCTCCTCACTCTCCTTAGATAGCGTAATTACATGTTACTACCAGAATGTCCGCGGCCTACGTACCAAGACACATAGCTTTTTCAGTGCTGCGTCCACTGCCAGCTATGATATTATATTCGTCACTGAATCTTGGCTTCAAAATGATATATTTGATAACGAAATCCTTCCTAGCTCATATGTAATGTACCGCTCGGACAGAAGAACTGATCTCGTAGCTGCATCTAGGGGCGGTGGAGTTTTGTTGGGAGTGCTTGACCATTTTCACTCAGAGACTGTCAAACTTTCAGTGGTCCACAATGAGGTGCCGAAGATTGACTTGGTGGGGTGTAAAATTCAATTTAACCATTTCTTCCTGTATGCTTTTGTACTGTATATTCCTCCCACCATCGATTCTGCGCAATTGGAATACTTTTTCGAGGTTCTTTCAACAGTTGATGCAATTTACAGTAAACATGTAATTATTTTAGGTGATTTTAACGTACCAACTATCAATGAAAACCCCGCGTATCCCAATGGCAAACATAAACTTTTAACTAACTTCTTTGAGTTTCTTAACTGTAAGCAGTTCAACAATGTCGTTAATGGCAACTCTCGCTGTTTGGATCTGATCTTTGCAAACTTTGATGTCGCTGTTTTGAACAGCGGTGCACCTCTTGTTCCGGAAGATAACCATCATCCTTCATTGTCCTTTAAATTTCACGCAAGCCTATCCTTTCACAATAACTTACCAGTTAACAAGGACGACACAAGGGAATACAACTTCAGGACTTTTCGCTCTTGTATCATCTATTACTTAACGCTGATTGGTCACCTATAATAGTTCAGCAGGACGTCAACTCTGCATGCAATGTGTTTTATGACATATTAAACAATATATTTCGCGAGGCAGTACCGCTAAAAGTAAAACGTAAAAGACGCTTTCCTTCATGGTTCTCAGCTGATATTATACGTAATATCTATAAAAAGGAAAAAGCACTACGTGACTTTAAAACCCTCAAGTCTAATAACTACTTAGAGCGTTTCAGGTTCTTGCGCAAAGACATTAAAGCGCAGACCGCAAGAGCCTACAGAAGCTACGTCCTGGGTCTGGAAAACAAAATAACGTCAGATCCTAGTAATTTTTGGTCCTTTATTCAAAGCAAACAAAACCAGTCCCAAACTCCTCGCTCAATGAAATTCTCCAACAGATCTTATGACACCCCTTACAGCATTGTCTCAGCTGTTGGTGAATATTTCAAAAGCGTTTATACAGACTCAGCCCATACTGAGCATCCTATCTGGAAGCAAGCAAAAGTATGTCCCATCTTTAAGAAGGGCGACGCTGGCGTAGTAGAAAATTACCGCCCTATATCTATCCTATGTAACTTCTCAAAGTTATTTGAACTGGCGCTTTACAAATTGATTTTTCAAAGGTTAAACCAATGCTTTCCGATGAGCAGCACGGCTTTGTTGCCGGTAGACCATGCACTACAAACCTGTCATCGTTTTCTCAATTTGTCCTTAATGACAGAGGTCAGGTTGACGTGGTTTATACAGACTTTCAGAAGGCATTTGATCAGATTGATGATTTCATCTTATTAAATAAACTTGAGCGTCAGTTTGGTTTCTCCGATCGCTTAGTAAAGCTTTTCGGCTTCTACCTGACTGACCGTTCCCAGTATGTGTCGGTTGAGGGCTTTAAATCTGCTTGCTTTACCTCCACCTCGGGAGTTCCTCAAGGTTCTAATCTGGGTCCCCTTCTATTTAACATTTACATTAACGACCTTATCACTATGCTCACCTGCCAAAGGTTAGCATATGCATATGACCTAAAGCTATTTTCCTGTATAAATTCCGCTACCGATTGCGCTCTGTTGCAGTCGAATATCGATATTGTAAGCCATTGGTGCAGTCTGAACAGACTTAATCTAAATGTCGCTAAGTGTAATGTTATCAGCTACTTTCGCATTAATAATCCACATATCGTCAATTACTTAGCTAATGGGACAACTCTTGCCTGGACTAGCAGCTTTAAAGATCTCGGAGTCACCTTTGATGAAAAATTCACATTCACATTGATGACGCTGTCTCAAAAGCATCACGGATGCTGGGTTTTGTGCTTCGAAACTGCAAACTGTTTATAAGGACCGCAACTGCCAAAATTCTTTATTACGCCTTTGTCAGGTCCAGGCTGGACTATGGTTCTCTTATCTGGTTCCCGATCTACGACTGCCACACTCAACTACTGGAATCAGTTCAGCGGCGATTCCTTAAGTGCCAGGCGCTAAAGGATGATGGTGTCTACCCTCCAAGGGGCTTCGACCATTATACACTGCTCACGAAGTATAAGGAACTGCCTCTTGCGAAAAGGAGAAGATGCAATCCGTAAAATTTCTATTTAAGTTACTGAACAACATTGTCGATTGTTCTTCTCTTTTACAAAGAATTTCCTTTCGTGTACCACGCCCTGAATCCAGACAGCGACTTGCCTTCAACTTGGACACCGCCCGATCCAACATACTATATCATAGTCCAATTTACTTTATGTGTAAGAACTTTAATTCCATTGGTGACACGTGTGACATTCACAACGATAATTTAACTTTTATTTTAAATCACATGCGCACGGTTGATGCCGGATATTAAATGTTGAACATCGCTAAATTGATATTTCTTCATTGTTTTCTATTGTATATTTTGTTTGTAGTCTCCTATTGTGGTTTTGTAATTTTGTAAATTTACTTAAGATATACGATAACTTCTTTTTCTTTATATGACTTCTTCTTATATATACTTTGAATTTCCTGTAATTGGGTATTTAACCTGTTGGAAATAAAGGCTTATTATTATTATTAAATGGTGGGTTTAATATTATATGAGCTAGTACTACCACGAATTAATTCAGTTTTGAAGATCGCCCCAAGTGGTCAACATGAAGTAAAGTTAATGAATATAGCACCAACACTAATAGTGTGTTTAAAAAAGATGAATCCACTATAAAAATTAGTGAAAAGCTAAATTCTAAAATTTATTCTTCATCTAAGTTCATAGTTTTTGGAATAAGTTTAACTGATTTTACACCAACAATAATTCTTATTGGTGGTGGAAATGGATTTTGCGTGAGCCTTAATGAAGAGGAATGGAAAATACCAGAGGGTGATAGCAAATTTTTGTTATTCTTTGAGTCCTGATACACAACCGTAGAAGTGTGGCATCATTATTCAAAGCTTTAATAAATACAAAGATTACCTCATTATAAAAATAAAAAAATTGGTTTCATGTGGTTCTGTTGACACTCTATAGAACTTTTGTACATTGAACCCTCCCTCATTTTCTATGTTTTTTTTTTCATTCTGAAGCAAATACGTTATAAGATTTGAAAGTTTTACTTTTTTATGCGAAATATTTCACTCACTCTATACCTCGGCATCTTTTAATCTACTGTTTTTGGGTGAGTAAAAGATGATCTTAAAATGTCATTTTCATTATTTCTGTTGAATTACAGAATCGAGATATTTAAGAAAGAAAATTTTGAAAAGAATTTAAACTTGCTTCAAACTAGCCTTTGCACACAATCAAGAAACTTGCTATCCGATATATACGAAATACTAAACCCAAATCAGAATATCAATAATGAAAATGTAAGTGTGATCTTGTTGTTCAAAAACCATTTTTGAACACGTCTTCAAATCTAACGATTTAATTTTTGTACAGTTTAACATTGCACGCCACTGTCCTCGCATTCCAAACAATTTAAAACCTTTGCGATACTACTAACGCCATCTCTTGTTTACCACGTTTATCCACTGCGCTAGACAGTCTAGAAAGCTAAAAGTTAAGCGTCCTCAAAAGGCCTCCGACCAATCATAGCGTTTCCCGCTATACCCCGGCGACCGAGTCGACCAATCACAGCGCATCCTACAGGATAGCCAGTTCACCCTAACTAAAATTCCCTAAAATTCACATCTTTAATATTCGAATTTCATGCAAACTAATCAACAGATTTCAACCGGATTTGTATTAAAATTCATAATATTAATTTAGACAACCGGTCATGTTAAGTTTTTACACAATATCTCTGTATTTACATTATTGCCCTTTCCATGCCCGAAGTGGTGCATCTTCTCCCACCAGAAGGGGCGGTAACAACTTCTTCAAGTTGCTCTAGTTCCCACGTTCTAGTATTCAGTATTGAGTACGTCTCCTTGTACCGTGGTACGAAGTAGCAGTGTTGCCACTGCTACCCCGTTCGGGGTAGATCTACCCCTTTTAAATACAATTTCGCTCTCTCGCTCCCCTCGAGCATTTCTACCCCGCTCCCAAAATATCAGTTAAAAAAATAGTTAATTATACAAAAATGCCACTCAATACTTAAAAAAAGTGAAACAATCAATAGATATTGTCTTTAAAGATGTCTAGATGACACCTTATAGTTTTCGGCATTTTTTTCGGTTGTTATAATAACTTATTAATGTCTTATTAACTACTAAAAGATCTCCTTAGAAAACGGGCGTCGGCGTCGGTTAATTAAACGATATTATCGATCGATACTGACTTGTTAACATTGATCGGTCAACCATGGATTCTTGATTATCGTGATCATGATTCCCATGCCAATATCGCAAATCGATATAGTCTAGGTACACCGAAATAGATTTCGAAAATTCGCGCATGTGTATCATATCATATAAATCCTATGCATTATTCCACTTCACGTACGGCTCTCCGCTCGCTACTGGAGCACAACCAATAAAAACTAATCCAAGGCATGCCCAAAATGAAGAAAAAAAACTTTTTACAAACATAACTTAACGTGTGTCAAAACCTGAGCTTGCGCGAATTTTCGCAATCGAAATCCATTTCGGTATACCTATACGCTTCTGAACTTTTGCTGCTTTTTATTTGGTCATTTTTTAGTTGACGTGTCAGGCCGATTTTGTCGTTTTTTCCTCAGAACCGCACAAATTGAGTGCTTTTACGTAATTTTTTTGGCGTTTTTTTATTGGCGGAAACTTAATAGTAATCAACGGTTTTGCAGGACAGTGGAGCGAATGGCGTCGCTGGGTTGGATAAAAAAAGGGTTAGTATAAAAATAGAAAACATCCGCTTAGCAAAGACGAATTTTGTAAAAAATATGTGGCTTTTTATACATATTCAAATGGCATAACAAGGTTAGAGAAAAAAGGGCTCCGCTGTCCCGTTGCAGATGATTTATTTTTTATCATTCTACTAATAATTCACTTCGCACACTTATTTTTTTATTTTTTATTTTGGGCATGCCTTCGATTAGTTTTGTTTGGTTGCGCCCCCGGAGCGAGCGAAGGGTCATTCGCGATTGCGAGGTGAAAGTGGAACCCTTTTTCCCCACCCTGGTCACGCCACTGAAATATTTATAAAAATATCACATATTATATTTCTTATATAAATATATGAAGACAGTCAATATTTGTAAAGATAAAAACTAATATTTGTTTTTTGTTAAATAAAAAAATATGAAGTTTTAAGGCCAATTCCCATTAGAGCAGCATCAAGCAGCACGTTGCAGCGCAGCGCGGCATAGTAAATTGCTGCTTTCAGTTGCCTACATGTTATTAAATGACACCGTTCCGCGCAGCGCCGTGCTCCGGGACAAGTCACACTGCAGCAAAATTTTTAATTCTTCCAGAGCATTGGAACGCAGCACGCTGCTTGTCAGCGCGCTACTCTGCTAGTTGACGGACTAGTCTAGTGTGAATTGACCGAGGCATCGAATACATGCAGCGATCAGTACTTTTTTTAGTTTGAATGTTTGATTATTTACAAATTTTCGTTCATCATCCTGGAGTCGCCTGAAGATTGTATGAGATTCACCTTCCTCTAACCTTGGTCGAAATATATCATGCAGCCAATATTTTCTTTTATTTTCTTCATATTGATAATATATAGCAGTTAATAATATCATATCGTCTGATGATGAAGTGGTAGACATCTCCTCTGCTGTCAACATTGCCACAAAATACAGCACTACACAAGACTGATTGTTTTTGCTGTTGGTTAACTAGTTTGCTGTCAGATGCTGCTCAAGTGGAAATACTAATCTTAAAAACGCTGCTCGTGATGTGCCGCGCTGCGCTGCGATGCGCTGATCGCTGCTGCTCAAATGGTAATCCTCCTTTAATTAGAATTGTGCAAGGTAGAATTATTAAATTATATTACATCACTTTTAGGAATTCATGAAATGTGTAATTTATCCAATCCCAGCCATTTAACATATACATTATTTTCTTTTTTTCTTAATACTCTTTCTACCAAATAGACATCTGAATGTTTAACTTCCTGGAACTCTTGTACATAGAATCCTCCTTAATTTTCTATGTTTTAGAATTTGAAAGTTTTGCTTTTTCTGCGAAATACTTCACCCACGCTATACCTTGGCAAGCACCTCACAGACCTCTCCACCAGCTTTTCGAGGTGGATTCAGCCTTGTTGGGGAAACCCTCCGGGTCACCTGCGACAGTGGGTCATCCGCCAACTGGCTAAGAAACGCCATAGTCCAACTTCCACCTCTGTGGGAGGGGGCAAATCTGGAGGTGATCCCAGTGGATCAGTTGCCCAGATTGGCGAAAACCACAGTTTGGATTTCAGGTACTTCTGGAGTGCCGGAGGTGGTCAGAACCCGTCTGGAGCGACAAAATCCTTGGGCTCACATAGCAGGACGGCAGCTCTTCCACCACGCCCAATCCCGGGCTGCTCCTGGTCTTTGGGGCGCCCACGAAGGACGCAGAGGCCATAGAAGCTATTTGTTTACCACCGTCTCAGCAAACGTGACACCAAGCGATATCAAAAATGGCCTCCAAAAGGCTGCAGAGTCTGTAGAACAAGCCACAGCCCAGCACCACCATCGGAAGCGGAAGGAGACAAGATCGAGGTGCAACGCCTGTCCCACCAGCATCATCGTCGGCGCTGGCAGGGATAAACGAAGATCCAACCTCAGACTCGCCTGAATCTGAGGCCGAAACAGACTCTGGGTAAGAGTAAAACCCCTTAGAGGAAAACTAAAAATTAACACTTAAGGACCTAATGAATAAGAAACTACAACATCTGTCTCTTATCTAAAATAACCTTTAACAAAGCATACATAGCAGCCACTGCAAATCTGAACCAACGCCTCAGAAGGAATACAGACGTCATTGCCCTTATTCAGGAGCCACACATTGTCAAAAGCAAGATATGTTGGCTAACTGATCTTTCAGGTAGTCTGCTCTTCGACACAATCTCTAACAAAGCTAGGACGTACATTTATATACCAAAACATTTACAAGCAAACATATTCCCCCAACTAAGCTCACGGGACCCAGCTGCAGTGCGGCTCGTTCTGCATGAAGATACCGACACCGTAAAGGAAGTTATTTTAGCCTCGGCCTACTTTTCACAAGAACCAGAAGCACCTCTACCAACAGTTAAATTTCAACGATTTGTAGAGTATTCTCAGAAATGCGAACTGGAAATACTTATCGGTTGCGACTCCACTGCCCACCACACCATTTCGGAAAACAAGAACGCCAATACTAGGGCAGAAGTACTCCTAGAATTCTCGCCCAATCAAATCTAATGATAGCCAACAAAGGAAGCGAACCGACGCGACGTTTGTGACCGCAGGCCATCAGACGGTGATAGATTTAACGCTATCATCCATTAACATGATAAACAGAATAAAACACTGGCACGTCTCCGAAGAAGTCACATTTGCTGACCACAGGAGAATTGAATTCAATATAATGCTGAAGCCAGAGGTTAAACAACCATACAGGAACATACGCAAAACGAACATGCAAAACTATGTTACCCAATTAACCGAAAGTTTAAACACAATACCAAATGAAACTTTAGAAAGCATTGAAAAAATCGAACAAAGATGCGAAGAACCTCAGGAGCTGGTGCAGGTGTTTATATACTCGAGCTCGACATACAAATGCAGATACCACTAGGTAATTTCAGCACCATATTCCAAGCTGGACTGTGTCTTAACGATGGGTGCTGGAAAAGTTTAGTAACGGAGAAGCAAATCACAAACAAAAATATACTGTTCGTCACGGACAGCAACACCGTTGTACAAACACCCCACAATATGGAGATCAAAAGCTTGATTGTTAAGGAGTGCATAAATTCACTAAATCAAATAAAACAGAGTCGCTTGGACAAAAGAGCACAATGGGGACCTTATTAATGAAAGAGCAGACACTCTTGCCAAACCAATTGATCCAGAACCAATACTACCACTCACCATAGACACTCTTCGCGAACAAATTTAAAAACAGAAATTCGAAAATGGGTCACCAGGTGGAAAACGGCAGAAGGGTTTCGCCACACCACAGCAACACTAACACGTCCTGGTAAATGTAAAACTACATATTTTCTAAAACTATCAAGGAATAACTTGAAAATAATGACGGTAGAACACATTCTATGCGACCACCCCGCTCTCGCCAGACAAAGACATATGCACATGGAGATGCAATGGCCAACGATTGCCGAGATAAAGGGATGCGATCCAAGGTACAATCAGTTAATTATATTATATATCCTTTAAGAATCCATGAATTGTGTGATTTGTCCAATCCCAGCAATTTAACATATACATATTTCCTTTTCTCTTAATACTTTTTCTATCAAATAGACATCTGACTGTTTAACTTTCTGCAACTGTTGTACATAGAACCCTACTTTATTTTCTATGTTTTTTTTGTTTATTCTGAAGTAAATACGTTATAGGATTTGAAAGTTTTACTTTTTTTGTGAAATACTTCACCTGCACTATACCTTGGCACCTTTCTATTGTTTTTGGGTGAGTAAAAGATAATCTTCAAATATCATTTTCATTATTTTTTTTTAACTTCATTTTGTTTTTGCCGGTTGTAGAATGTTTTGTGTAATTATATTTTTGAACTATTATATCTAAAAGATTGATCCATTTCCCTGTGAGCTGAATTTTTCCGCATTAAATTTTTTATAGTTCTATTCACTCTTTCAACCACATTTGCTTTTAAAATCTAAAGTGTTATAATGATTTATGTTAAAATCAACCATTAACTTTAGCTTTTTGAATAAGTATTTATTGATGTTTTTATTACCTTATATAGTCTCTTTAAGCAACATTACGGACGAATGAACTTGTTCTTGGTGACAATCCCTCTATAGGTTAAGAGGCAAGGAAGTAAACATACACCTACATTTTAAAACACAATCAGGTCTTCATACAACAGCCACATTTAAATAAGTATTTTATATTGTAGGGTATTAGTCGTAATAAGGCAACATGCAAGAACAAAGTCTTCACGTGTAAGTCCCATTAGGAGACCCTTTTTTTTCATTTTCGACCCGAATATTTCCCTTTCGTAAATACTTTCTGAAACAAGTACGGCATTGAAAATACCTGAAACTTTTCGAAGGGAATAAATTTATCTCCCGGTTCATTTTCACGAGTCAAAAGATCCGCTGGGGGTGAGGTTGTTATCGGCGCTGACTTCAAATAAATTTAATATCCATGGAAGATCTTTATTACCATTTCCCTTCAAAGTAGAAATTTTATGTCTTTAAAATGTGGGAAGGGTAATATTTCTAAGCCCCTGGCTTAGCAGCAGTAATAAAGAAGATTTGTTCACATACGACAGAATGCAACCTAATTATCTTTCTATGCATGCAGCTAAAATTTTGGTATTCCCCACAGAATCATAACTCTTAACTTGTGTTTTTGTCTGCGAATGAAAAAATAGTCTTTGCAAAGTTCTCGGTAACTTTCAATCGAATAAATCAAATTCTTGTCTCCCTCTGACGGGTGAAAAAGTTCACTGGAGCGAGAGTCCGCTGATAAAGTCGCTAACAGGAAATGTAATTTTTTTTCTTCTTTGGCAAAGTTTTTGAATTATTAATATTAATGTTCAGTCTTTATGGCATTAATAAAAAGGTGATTATGCTGAGAGTTCTAATAGCCATATGATGGGAACGTTGTTAGGTGCAAATGCAAAATTTGATATTGAATGGGAAATTTGTTTTAGCAATTCAATCGAAAATGTTTGCCTGATTCAGTTCTGATATGGATCATGAAATGAATGTAAATCGAGCTTAAAAGTTGAAATACGGAATACGTAGCTGCTAAATACTTTTAAGACAGCTAAAACAATTAATATAGGAGCAGAGATTACTTTTCTAATTTAACAACTCAGCTGATTATTTGGAGATACGAATTCTTAGAACACAAATGATGAAATTTACAATTTACGTGCAATTTTTACTTTGCGTTCAAATATCTGGACAATTAATGTATATTACAGAATTTCCGATTCTCCTGAAATTTTCGGATGCTTGCTTTAATATCCTACACATTCAATCACCTGCAATATAAACGTTTATTCACCCTGCCGATGCCGTCTGCCTTTTACCGATGATGAGGAAACCTTTAGATTGATATTATATTAAACAAACTTTGAAAAGAAAATATCAAGTAACGAACCTGCCAATCGAAGTCTTTGTTCAATCCCATCTGAAAAAACGATAACTTCATACTTGTCAGTGCGAGACCATTATGACAGAAAAGATAGATCGCTTTTTAGGTCTCGAAAATTTATTACATTTCGAGAGAATGATTTACGTATTTTTAATTTCTAACAGGCTCAATACGAGGACGATGCTGAAATTTATTAGATATCTTTGTGTTGGGTGATATGTTGGTATAATTAATTATTTCGGCCTTAAACAGAGTGCATTTCTTAAGATTTTTACATTATACGTATTCTCCAATCTCATTTTCCTTTATTGTAAATCTTGCAATAATTCAATCATTTGCAAAAATTTCAGATACACTCTATAAACTAAAAATAAATATAAAAACATTTTACTCTCCTGGAATCTAATCGGAATTATCTTTCAATTAACTGTTGGTTAAATTTTCGAATTCTTAATATTACAACCTTGCTACACATACTTTCTGCCAATGAATCGATTATTAACGTTAAAATACTTTTTTTAATAAATCAATCCTTTAAAAAAATTCCTCATAGAATTTTTAGACTAAAAATAAATACTAGACAATTTCATTCTCTTGGACATTAGTAGATAAATAATGTTCGTTCTGGCTTACAAGTAAATCTCCAGAAGTAAATTTAAAGCTTATAATGCATTTCAAGGTCACTAACTACAGGACCGAAACCAGTCAGTCTGTATACAGAATTGTATAAGGCTGTATACAGATCTGTATATAGCTGTATACAGACCTGTATAAAGGTTTATACAGCTTGTAGCCAAGTAGGCGACGTCAACCTGACTGATGTTTACATGTAAAAATTGCGAATTTCGAGCCAGAACTAGCATTGCCTATCTACTGGCATTAAATCTGAATTACTTTTTTAATTTCCAATTTTTTAATATTTCAACCTTTCAACTTAGATCGTAGTTTGATAGTAGTACATACATATTTTTGGTAAATTTTATAGCTTTTTTCATCTCTATCTTTTAAAAAATCACAGATGCGCTAATTAGACTAAAAATAAACAATAGACCATTTTTCTTTGGAACCCGATCGATATTTTCTATCAAAGAATTTTAGGTTAAATTTTAATAGTTTTGATTTTTCAACGTGCTAGAAAATATTGCGCCATTGATTCGATTACGCTAATTTATGAACTCAATATTAGATAGATAGATATATGTATGGAGGAGGCGCCATCGCCTCTATGTCACTGCGACCTGTAAGATCTATTGCAACCCTCCTTGTACTAAGAGTATTGTGTCCAACCGTGTCTTCTTGATCAGACTCCAACGTCTCGACAGTGGCTCCATGGTGTAGCTTAACACTTCTGGATTGGTTGTCCCCGCAGTTTCGAAGCGCAACCTCGAAAGTCTTTCACAGTGGCAGAGAATGTTTGTTGCCGACTTCTCCCCTTCCTGGCAGAACCTACACAGGGTTTCATCCGCCAGGCCTATCAGAGTCATATGTCTCTTTAGTCGGCAGTGTCCTGTTAGTAGTCCTACTATGATTTTTATTGACTTCCGATTATAACTTAACAAGTCTGCTGTTAATTTTGCCGAAGGTTTGCTGATGAAATCTTTGGCATGTCTATGTTCCGGTAGTTTAAACCACCACCTCTGGGACGCTTCTTCTATCTCTTTTGGAATGATGTCTTGGCTATGGGCCTTGCGACTCCGCAAAATGGTTCTGGTCCTGTTAGTGGCTGGGACGAGCCTTCTCGGGTTAATTCGGCTGCAATCTCGTTGCCTTCATGGCCTTCGTGTCCTGGAACCCACACCAAGGTCACTTTTCTACTAAGCCTTCCCATTTTGTTCAACCGATTTATACAGTCCAATACTAACTTTGATGTTACCATATTGGAAGATACTGCTTTGATTGCTACTTTGTTATTGCAGTAGATAACGACTGTCTTGTTGTTCACCTTCCTCCTGATCACTTCCTCTATACAGAGGATGATAGCTGTAATTCCGCCTGAAATACTGTGGCGAGTGTTCCCATAGGTATCGAGATTTTGGTCTCTGTCCTTGGTTCGTAAATTCTGGCTCCTATTCCTTGGTCGGTTTTCGAGCCGTCTGCCCTTATGGGTGGGCCTTTTATCCATAGGTCTCTGGGTGGTATTTGTGTTGAAAATATTTTTTCAAAGCTATACTGCGGAGTGGAGCGGTCCGAGGGCATGCCTAGGATTTTATCCTCCTTAATCTTGCAGTATAGTTTATTGTTTTCGGTGCCGTGTCCTCTTCTTAGTGGTGTTTGGCCTTGTGTTAGTCTGTAACAGACCGATTTGGCTTCGCCTTGCATGAGAACATGGAGTGGGGGTAGATTTAATAATACCTCGATCGCTGCTGTTAGAGTTGTGCTCATGGCTCCAGTAACACAGAGGAGGCAAGCCATCTCTGTACCCCATTTAACCTCTACCTGTCTGGTTTTCGTCCACCAGGCGATTGCTCCATATGTTATCATGGGTCTAACCACCCTTGTGTATAACCATAGAGTAATTTTCGGGCTCAATCCCCAATTTTTCCCACATATTCTTCTACATATACCTAGAGCCATTGTGGCTTTTAGCGCCACTTTATAGATGTGCTTGTTTCACATAAGTTTTTTTGTCAAAGGTGACTCCCAGTTATTTGGCCATTTTGGAGAAGGGTACAGCTTCTCCAGCTAACCTCATTTGCTTTAACCCTGTTAAATCTTTACCTTTGGTGAATGCCACCCCTGTTGTTTTATGTGGGTTAACTAACATTTGTTCTTCTCTGCACCAGGAGTCTACGATGTTAAGGGCTCTTTGGCTTCTTTCCGATATGGTGCCCGTGAACTTTTCTCGCACCGCAATCGTCAAGTCATCTGCGTAGCCCAGGCAGTGAAAGCCTTCCGCCCGAAGTTTTTGGCTTAGACCAACCACTAGAATGGCCCACAGTAGTGGGGATAATACTCCTCCTTGCGGACATCCTCTCCCGACTGCTGTTTTAAGTGTTGCCTCGCCATAGGTGGAGGCTAGCCTCGATCCATTGACGGATGGTTCCTGGAACTCGAATCTGGTGACACGTGGTTGAAGGCGCCTTCTATATCGAGAAAAGTGGCTAGTGCTATTTTCTTATCCTCTATGGATTTCGATAGCAGCCTACTCAAATCGTCTAGGACTAGGTCCCTAGATTTTCCTGCTTGATATGCATATTGACAGTTGCTTAGCGGGTTGGCCTTTAGAGCACTGTCTTGTACGATTAGCCTTTCAAAGGTTTTCAGCATAAAGGTTAATAGGCTGATGGGTCTGAATGACTTTGGTATCTGGTCCGGTATCCTGCCTACCTTCGGCAGATATATAACCTTCACCTGTTGCCATTTTGTAGGTATGAATCCCCAAGCTATACAGCTTCTAAAGATCTTATAGAGAGATGGGATCAAACTATCCTGTCCTCTCTGTTGAAGCACTGGGTATATCTCATCTAATCCCGGCGATTTGTATGGTTGAAATTGGCTTACTGCCCATCTGACCTGATGTCCGCAGCTAGCCTCCAATCTTGCTTCGTTGGCCTTCTTTTAGGAGGCTCTTCGAGCACTGTGGTTTCCGTCATCTCAATTGACGCTGGAAAGTGGGCTTTAATGAGAAGCTTCAGACTTTCCTTGCGTGTTTTTGTGTATTCGTTGCCTTTTCCTTTCAGGAGTTCGACTCGGTTTGTAGATTTTCCATTTGCTAGCACCTTGTGTATCATTGCACAGGTGGGGGTCTCGTTCACCCTTTCGCAAAATATCCTCCATGAGACTCTTTTTGCCTTGCGGATTTCTTTGTTGTATTCCGTAAGGACTATCCCATATAGGCCCCATTCATTTGTCTTCTTGGCCTTTGTGAACAGCTTTCTTACGGTCTCCCGAAGCTTATTAAGCCTATCGTTCCACCGGACTGTGCTACCCCCTTGTTTCCAAGTCTTCTCTGGGCAGTTTTCTCCAAATTTTCGTCTGCATGTTTATAACTAAAATATGCCTTTTTAGCAAAGTAGGTTTGGCATAACCTAACCATGATCAAAAATGGTCTGTAAGATTAAACTACATCTCCATGATCGAGAAATGGAGGTGACAGAAGCTCTATACTTTCTTTATAACACCAAAATAAAGACAAAGACGTCATAATGTTTTTCTCGCTGCATCAAATTTTCATCTAAGTAACTAACCCAAGTGATAGCTTAATCACGTGATATATGTGCCAACGTTCTCCGTGATTCAATGATGTGTTCCCTCGGAGGACGCGGCGACATTCCACCAAATACTCATATAAATATATATTATTAATATATGCTCTTTCATATAAATATGGCAATATTTCATATCTTATTACTTTAATAGCTTCTACGACAAAATAGGTTGTTATTAATAATAGGTAGTAGAAAATTGTGCTTAGCTATCTCAGTTTAATAAATGTTAGCTCTTTTCCACACCACCACAGAGGTGGAGTTATTGGCTCGTTTTACGCCAAAATGTACCCCTCCCCCCTTTAACCGATTTTTCGTCTGCATGTCTATTAAACTAAGACATGCTTTTTTCATTCAAAATATGACATACATAACCCAAGTGATAGTGGTCAACCATAATGAATTGTTCAATCGCTAGTGGGACGGAAACCCTATCTCCTTGCCCGAGAGGCAATGGAGGACGTAAAAGTTCTATATTTTCTCCACTGCCCACTCCCCCCAGAATACTGAACCTCTCATCAACACAAAGCCGACAAAGCGGTGGCGGCTCGTGACAATAAGTACTGGTGAATCAAATTTAATTATGTCCTCCCCCACTCCAGCGAAAGTACCTAGTACCAAATTTTACTTTACATAATTTTACTACAGAACGGATTTTAAGAGGAAAAGAACACACCGGTACATAAAGGGGAAAATGTAAAGTCATTTTTATTTAGTTCTATAAACCGAACTGAAAACCAACAACAAACAGAAATTTCAAAAGTAATGAACGCACCTATACGCAAATGCAACGTCGCAACCACTGTTAAACACGAATCAAATACACCCGATGTCCCAATTCGGAAATGAATCTTGCTTTCGAGGTGGTGTCATTCCCATAAGCGCTTATCTATAATATGCAGGCAATATGGTGCGTTGCCATGGCAACCACCGTAAACAACTGCATCGTTATAAACCGCAACGGGAGTTGATTCAATCAAGGCGAAATTCGATTCGACATGGAATGGAAATAAATTTCGAGCGTTTTGACAATGTTGCCGCGTTTTGAGCAATGTACCGATATACAATAATTATTCTGATTTTATCTACTATTCATAGTGACTGAAAAACTCAACATTTTATAATTTTATGTGGATTTGTTTATGATTTAAGTTAATATACCATGTTTTAGTGATTGTAATTGAAAAATAGTTTAAGTTGGAAAAATCTAAGGTGAATCATTGATTCGCTCGGTGTATTAAGCGATCCGCCACTGCAACAAAATATGGTTTAACTTTATTTGCTTCCCCGGGGGACGAAGGCGGTAGAAACCCCATGCATACTTCTTCTGCTCTCTGCTTTCCCTAGAAAATGGAGAAAGGAAAAATTAACCAGTAATTCTAAAATAGACCTTGCGAATTTGTGGTCATGCGTGATTTTTGATTAATAATTTAATAGTTCATTATGGCTCACTGTAATAGAGAAAGTACGGAGCTTTTGTCGTCTTTGCCCACTGAGATGTGGATAATGTTTGCATCCAAACTCGACATAGCCCAATTAATAGGGTTCATCCATAATAAAATTTTCAAATGACCAGGGTTTCCAACCTTTGAGTAATCGTTTTCCTTCCACTTATCTGAAAATTCCTACTTTTATGAAAAAAATCCCTCCCGTTAACAGAATTGTTTATTTTATTATTGAAAATGATCTATATAATGGAAGCGAGAGCAGCTCTATACTTCCACCATTCATTTCCTTCTAAGCGAGCAGGAAGAATATTAAATGTGTAACTGTCTTATGATTTTTTCATCAAACTTTATATGACATAACACAAGTGATAGAGATTCAACAAAATGGTGAGGTTATAATCTATCTCCTTACCCGGAAAATAGAGGCGGCAGAAGTTCTAGACCTTCTTTACAAACCCAAACTAGACCAAACTACCCATTACTTCCAGCAGTAGGAAAATTTAATATAAAAAAGGACTCTCCATCAAATATTTGTCTAACTATAACTAACCCAAGTGATAGAGTTCAACTCCGAGAGACACGGTCTACGGGGTTCTACTCCATTTGCTTTATCGGGGGCTGGAAGTGGCAGAAACCCCATACATTATCTACTAGGCGCGTCCTCCACAAAAGGGAGACAAAAAAAATTAAGCAATTCGTAAAAATATATTTTTAATATTTAATTGATCCATACTGATCGTTCTGAATGAATAGAGGCCTAAAACTAGCTAAATGGGTAATGTTTTTTTGTCCCAACCTATAATTCTAACATAACGCAAGTGATAGACCTCAACCACAAAGAAATGCTTCACTAACAATGCGGTCAATCGCTCTACGGAGGAGACAGAAGCCCTAAAGACTCTCAACTACCCATAAAATGAGCACGAGAAAAAAATAAAAATAAACTAAAATGTATCCCTGATTCCACCATATATTCACCTAAATGTCTTTTCATTCAAATAAATTCGACATTGCTCAAGTAATAGAGCGCAACCATAAGATAATTGTTCAAATATCTCAAATGGATAAATTTTATCTGCTTTTCCGAAGAACGGAGACGACAGAAGCCTCATACTTTCACTTCAATACATCGCAAAACGACAAAGGAAATGTTCATATCTTAGACCTGATTCCCTGGTGGACAGAGGCAGTTGAAGTATTATACTTTCTCGAGTACCTACTACCTCCAAAGTGGAGAGAAGCAAACAATTGAAGAAGTACATCCCTTACACCAAAAATATTCGTCTAAATATCCGTTACTAATGAAGATCGTGAAGTACCACTTTAAATAAGCCATGCAGGTTGTCAAAATTTGATTATTCTCACTCACTCTCATCAACTAGCATCGCAGAAACTGAATTTGAACTCGATTTGGTAGCAAATTCCGCCCGAAAACGGTCACAAAACCTCAACCTCATAATAAGATTCGTAAATGGGGTCAAGATACAAATAAAAGTCCCGTTCGGGTTCGGTGTTTCTGTTTGACCGATAAACGGCTACGCAGTTAACCCGAGCCCTTAAACGCAACAGAATGGGAATTCAGGAAATTATTGGATTTCCTGCAGGACCTATGCGATACGATAAGTTTAATTTGGATTTACGGGAATTACCTATTAGATATAAGCTGCACTGCGCACAGCGGGCTGGTATAAGCTTAATATTAAATTAAACTGGATATATGATATATGAGTTGCTGATGTTATTATTAATTATTATATCCAACCATCAGGATCTAATGATGAGTACGCATCTAAGTATTGAGTGTCTACTAAATTTACCTTATATGTAAGTTTGAAATTAATCCACACAGTTCCGTGTTGGAAAATAATTTGACGCTCTAATAATAATTTGTTCATACTAATCTCAAACTGCAAAAAAAATCAGGCTGATGAAATTCGTCGCCCGAGCTTTATTAACCTGTCGCTTTTCCTGACCGTTTGACTCGTCCGAACAAGCCAAGAGATAAATCCGGAGATTTTCCAGATTATATTTCGTCTGTCGGCGCTATCTCTATGTAAACTTTTTGTGACCCCTCAAATTAAGAGGCGTAAGGTGTCGGTCGGTTCGTCCCTTTTGCGGCTCGCCAAAAGTGCTAGACGAGACCGCGAAAGGATCATTTTCGTCTGGGCCTAGGTTCTGTTTGATAGACCAGGATCTTGTTAATGTATATAAGTTACGAGTTAATTTAGTTAATATTTACACAATAACTGGCTCAAAGTTTAGGAGTTGGTGAACACGATCTCAAAGTTCTTAAACCATTATATTGATGGTAATTAATTATAAAAAATTAGAACCTAATATTAGTGAATTATTTTTATTTTTTTCATTGCATTACCATTTGCGACAAAATACAAAGCGCGTCCGTAAGTGAGTAAAATTTAATTTTAAAGGGTTAAAATAATTTAAAAAATGGCGCATTAGTACCAAAAAAATAAACTTTAAAATTTATCCGAATATTTTCCTCATATATTAAGAATCTCATATGGAACATATTCAAATAATCTTTCTGTTGGAAGGGGCGCACTTTAGTTTTCTGCTTTTCCCCATTTTAGAGGAGTATAATGTATGAAACTTCATCTGCCCCTGACCTCCGGGGAATTAAGTATCAGATATGAACAGTTCCTTGTGGTTGAGCTCTATTACTTTGCTTCTGTCGAATTTATTTGCATGGAAAATCATAGTTTAGTAAAGGGAATTTAGACCAATATGCGGTGTAAGGAGGACACAATCGTTTTGCGATCTTTTGGAGTAAAAGTATGAGGCTTCTGTCGTCTCCATTCTCCGGGGAAGCAGATAAAATTTAACCATTTGAGACATTTGAACAATTATCTTATGGTTGAGCTCTATTACTTGAGCAATATCGTATTTATTTGAATAAAAAGACGTTTAGGCGAATATATGGTGGAATCGGGGATACATTTTAGATTATTTCTATTTTTTTTTCTCGTGCGCCTTTTATAGGTAGTAAGTAGTAGAAAGTCTATGGGCTTCTGTCTCCCCCGTATAGCGATTGATCGCGTGGCAGCTGAAATATTTCCTTGTGGTTGAGCTGTATCATTTGCGTTATGCTAGAATTATACGTTTGGCACAAAAACATTACCCACTTTAGGTCTAAAAATACCTCTATTCAGAAACGGTCTTTCCCTAACAAGCAAAAGGAACAGGGGCAAATGGCACAAGACAGCGCACAGAGAAAAGCTATCTGGGAACAGTATATTGGCAACCTCCTTGCAGATGAAAGACCTCAGTTAGAAGATAACCTGGAGGATAATTTGTCTGGACCGTCGATTACAATAGAGGAGATTACTAGAGCAATAAATAGCTCAAAAGGTAAGAAAACGGTTGGGCCAGATCTGGTGCCTGTTGAACTGCTCAAATTATTGGATAACGAAGGTATTAAGATGCTTCAGGGGCTTTTCAACCAAATTTACAACACATAAATATTCCAAACCAAATGGCTTACATCTCTTTTCATCTCGCTCCCAAAAAAGAACAACACAACAAGATGTGAAGACCACAGATTAATCAGCTTGATGAGTCACACTCTGAAAACATTTCTGAAAGTCATTCACTACAGAATTTCCTCTCAATTCGGATTTAGAAGGGGTCTCGGTACGAGAAAGACGCTGGTCGCAACCCAAGTGTTGGTTCAGAACTGCTACGACCAGAGGAAAGATGTAGTGATGTGTTTCATAGACTACGCAAAAGCATTTGACAGAGTGCGACATCATAAACTAATTCAAATACTGAGGCGACTTGACATAGATCAGAAAGATATACGCTGTATTGAAAACTTGTACTGGAACCAATCGGCTGCAGTTGGAGTTGATAACGAAGTTACAAAGGCACAGAAAATCCTTAGAGGTGTAAGGCAGGGATGTGTCCTCTCCCCACTTCTGTTTAACGATTACTCTGAAGACATCTTCCAAGAAGCTCTCGAAGGGCAACAATTACGTATCAAAGTAAATGATACATGGATCAACAATATACGGTATGCAGATGACACAGTCCTGATAGCAGATAACATGAATGACCTCCAAAGGCTCCTGTACATAGTTGGAATACATAGTCGGCGTACGGGAATTAACATCAACATAAAAAAGACAAAATTCCTAATAATCACCCGCAAATTAGATGAGTTTCAGAATGCAAAACTATCATACAAAAGTGAAGACACAGAACGGGTAAAAAAGTTTAACTATGTGGGGACTTGGTTGTGTGAAGACTGGTCTTCAGACGTAGAAATCAAGTGCCGGATAGAAAAAGCGAGGAGCTCAATCATGAAATTCGGAAACGTCCTTAGGAACTCTGACTTCGACCTCAACCTCAGAATAAGATTCACAAAATGTTACGTATAGTCCGTGCTATTATATGGCATAGAAGGCTGGACACTGAAGGTTAATACCATGAACAGGTTGGAAGCCTTTGAGATGTGGGTCTACCGAAGAACATTGAAAGTTCCATGGACAGCAAGAAAAACCAACGAGGAAATTCTAAGGAGGATAGGAGCAGAACGTGAATTGCTGAGCACGATAAAACAAAGGGAAACATCGTACCTGGAACATGTGACACGGAGAGGTAAAATTTGCTCCAATTATTAATAGAAGGAATGATAAAGGGAAGAAGGGGACTGGGCAGAAATAGGATGTCGTGGCTCCGAAATATCAAGCAATGGACGGGGACAAGAACCACAGGAGAATTAATTCACACCATCAGAGACAGCGTAAAATGGTCACAAATGATCGCAAACATCCATTAATGGATAGCAGCAGAAAAAGAAGAAGAAGATTCATTCAAACAGCCGCATAAAGATGCCAGAGACTGAGGACGCATAAATAACATCTATTATAAGTTGCTGTGCCATGGTATCGAATTTCAATTTTATCTGGATTTTTAATAATAAAATTAACAATATATTCCGATTAAAAGCGTATATTAATAATATTTGCCGTATTGCTGTCTCCCTTTTTTTGAGGGAAGCGTATGGTAAAGAATGTATGGGATTTCTGCCGCCTCCGTCCTTCGAGGACGCAAATGGTGTTAAACCACGAGGAACATATCTCTCGGAGTGGAACTTTATCACGTGTGTTAGTTTGTTAAACATATAATAATTGATGGTCTTTATATTTAATTATCCTACTGCTGGTAGGAGAGAGTAGTTTGAGCTAGTAACGAAAGTCTGGAGCTACTGCCGCACATGCAGGCGAAAATTTGGTCAAAAGGGGACACATTTTGACGGATTTCCATTAATTTCTCATCCTGCTCGCTTAGAAGGAAATGGATAGTAGTAAAAGTTTTTTATTTATCGTATGGCTTAATATATGGATTCAAATTACATTAGCTACAAAATACAA
>MU183838.1:161082-172579 GCA_016904865.1 Pissodes strobi | reverse complement strand
TATACAGGGTGCTACGAATTCGAGTGCATGCATGGGGATCTCGGGAACCGTAAGAGATATCTACGAAGTCGGTTAAATTAAGGCAAAGTTGTGCAATTTGATGCTCAACAAGATGCAGTTTTGAAATTTGAAAGATTCCGGATAGTTCCGGAGTAATTCGTAAAAAAACGAGAAGCAGCTATTTTATTTTTATTTTTCCTGACTTTATTTGAAGAGATAATATAACATAAATTTAGCGTTATTATTGCCACTTTTTCCATTTTATAAAATGGCAACTTCATTTTTTTTTAAATGCAGACCTGAATTTTGTATTTAATTTTTTAGAAGTCTTCATTCTGCCAAAACCGACGATGTATCACACTTGTCCAATAGCGGTAACAAATATTCTCTTAAGTGAAATCGGGTCAGAAAAGATCGCCCCAACTCTGTTTAACACATTATCTCTTATGGAAAAAAATCTAGATTTGTTGATATATTGATAAATGTGATATATCGTTGGTTTTGGGAGACCAAAGGCTTCTAAAAAATTAAATAATAAATCCAGGTCCGTATTTACAAAAATTAAGTTGATGATGGGGGCCTGGACACGAAACGTCAGATTTAAAATTCGATACTGCCATTTTATAAAGGGAAAAAAGTGGCAATAATAATGTTAAATTTATGTTATATGATCTTTACAAATAAAGTCAGGAAGAAATTAAAATAAAATAGCTGCTTTTCGGTTGTTGGGCATCAAATTACACAACTTTGCCTTAATTTAAACGACTTCGTATCTCTTATGGTTCCCGAGATCCCCATGCATGCACTCGAATTTGTAGCGCCCTGTATAAATAATATATTTAAATTTTGAAATAAACATATTTTGAATATGACTAAATCGTTTTATATCTTTAGAAGCTTGCCGTACAAATACGATATCAGTCTAAATTTTAAAAATATGTATTATGTTTTTTATACAGAGAAATTCTTAGAAATAAATCTCAATTTAAAAAATAAATTGAAAAGCCTAAAATTGATTTTTTAACAGCAAGTTAATATACGATTTCTACGAGAAGTAGGAAATATGAAGAATGAGGGCAAAATAAATGATATTTTTTGTAGGAAAAAAATTTTTAATTATAATAAAATAAAGTGAAGAATGCAAAAACCGAGGTAAAAACTGTTAAACAATTAACAAAATTTCAGTTTTCTATCTATTAAAATTTTAATCTAAGAAAACGAAATATCTAAAAAATATAGGGAGTGTACCTTATTTCTAAGATGCACTGAAAAAGGTGTTAAAATTTCAAACAAATTAGAAAGAAATGTAACATAACATTTGGGGTATAAATGTATTCATTTTAGGGAAAAGGAGGGAAAAAGAATAAATTGTTTGGGTTGAGAATGAGTTAGCTCAGGTTAGCGGAAAATAAACATTATGTTAGAAAAAACAGAAATGTTGGAAAATGTACTGAGGATACAAAAACCATATAAAAATATGAAAATTGTACGTTTATGTTTATATATTTTCAATAAACATGTTTTGAAAATGATAAAGTAATTTTCTTTCATAACAAATTTGCCTTGGAATTACGATCTCAGGCTAAATTTTATAAAATGTTTTTATTATGAAAAATTTTTAGTTTGATTCTAATTTAAAAAAATAAAAATCGAGCAAGCCTAAAATCAATTTTTCAACCATAAAATTAACATGGGGTTTTTACAAATAGTTAGAAATAATTCATAAATGTACCAAAAAATCCAATTTTACTCAGAACGAAAGCAACAAAAAAATATATATTTTTTGGCAGGAAAACCTATAAATATAAAAAAATAAAAATATCGGGAATGTGGGTATCTTAATTTTCAAATTTAATGAAATATTTGAAAAAAAAATATATTTAGCGAAAAATAAGGAAAAAATTATATTTTAGGAAAAAAAGTGAAAAATTTGTTTGGATTATATTTGGGTTAGCTTGTGTTATAAGCGTGAGTTAATTTAGATGAGCGATTTTTAGAATGGAAACAAACATTTTGCGTAGAAAAAAAATGGAAAACGTAATGAAGAACCAAAAACTGGATAAAAATATGAATACTTCATATTTTATTCATATAATGAAACATTCGTATTTTTCTTATTAAATATATTTTAAAAGTTACAAAATCGTTTTATTTCATTAAAACTGGTGGCTTAAGTTTAAAAAAATATATTTTTATAGGAGTTCTTCAAATTTAGTCCTAATTTAAAAACTAAGGATCTATATGCTATTTTTATGAAATAACGATAAATTACAGGTGAAAGCATTGCCATTAAGAAAATAGATTTTCTGTATATTTTGAACTTGAAGAAAATCGGAAAATCTGAAAAATATAAGAAATAAAGGAAAGAATGTAAAAACCGCGGTAAAAAAACTATTAAAAAATTAGCAAAATTTCTGTTTTCTTCACATTTTAGAACTATAATATAAAAATAAGAAAAATCCAAGGAATATAGGGAGTTTTCCTCATTTCTAAGATGCAATAAAAAAATTATCAAAATTACAAACAAATTAGAAAGAAATGTAATACTAGATTTGGGTTAGAAATGTATTCATTTTAGGGAAAAACAATTGTTTGCGTTATATTTGGGTTAAGTAGGGGGTAGTTTTGGATAAAAAAATAGAAATCGAGTAAGCTTTAAATCGATTTTTCAACTGTAAGGGTAAAAGGCGTTTTTTACAAATACTTGCAAATATTTAATAAATGAACGAGAAAGTCCAAACTACGCAGAATGAGAATATAAACAAAAATTGGGAGGAAAACATAAAAATATTAAAAAATAAATTGAAGAATGCAAAAACTATCAAGATTAACTTTTCCTGATGGCAAGATTAAATTTTTCTCGACATTTTAAAACAAAAAAACTAGACAAATTTAAAAATATAGGAAAAGTACCTTATTTTAAAAATTTAATAAAGTATTTGTAGAAATTATATTTAGCGAAAAAGAAGGAAAAATAGATGTTTTTTTAGAAAGAAATAGGAAATAAATTTGCCTGGATTTTATTTAGGTTAGCTTGTGGTAAGCGTGGATTAATTTAGATGAGACATTCTTGTTTAGAATGTAAACAAATATTTTGCGTAGAAATAAATATATGAAAATAATGACAAAAGTAGTGAAGAAGCAAAAACTGGATAAAAATATGAATATTTCATATTTTATCCATATAATGAAACATTCGTATTTTTCTTATTAGACATATTTTAAAAGTTACAAAATCGTTTTATTTCATTAAAAACTTGCCCTAAAGTGGCTAAAGTTTTGAAAAAATATATTTTTATAGGAGTTCTTCAAATTTAGTCCTAATTTAAAAAATAAGGATCTATATGCTATTTTTATGAAATGATGATAAATTACAGGTGAAAGCATTAAGAAAATATATTTTCTGTATATTTTGAAACTGTAAAAAATCGGAAAATCTGAAAAATATTAGAAATGTGAATTTTCAAATACCACGTTTCCACAAAATAGCATTTAATTAGTGTCTTGCTTATAAGGGACTAATTTGTATAATTTTTGATAATTTTGATAATGATAATTTTTTAAAAGTGTAATTTCAGAATTTTCTGCAACTAGATCTTACTTATAACATTGCATGCATTTTCATTACTTGCATTTCCTGGTGGCGTACTCATAATCGACAGAAATCTCGTCACGAGCTTTTAATTTAGTTTTGGTTTTATTGCCCTCCTCAAATAAGATTAAATACAGTATTCAAATAAAGAAATAGTGTTGTCCAGTATTAAAATTTTGCCTACAATTTTTGAAGTACACTGCTCAATATCTTAGATACCGGACGGGGTTATATGAAGGGCTTGTTCCACGCCCCATTGCCTCCATGGCTTTTAACAATATTATTGGTCCGTAACATGCCCGATTTAAAAATTTAAAAAGTAACCAGAAAACACCAGAAAAACAGCTTATAAGAGGCACAATCAAACAACTATTAAGCGCGCATTCAATATCGATACCAATTCGAATCCATCTAAAGAGTTACGATTGTTACACAATGGAACGCAAGAAGGGGTGATCGGTTCGCACGGATGTAGCACGCGACCCCCCCACGGTTGATCTCATTTATCACTTCGAGCTTCGAATAGAAGCATATGTCGAAATGTTGAGGACCGGCTAAATTTATTTATGTTTTGGGTTCGATTGCAACCAGTGACGTATCAGTAGTGGCGTTCTAGTCTCATTCTTCTGAGTATTTTACGTAAACGGGTCACACCGCCCTCACCTTTGAGCTGGGTCAAAAAATGTAGACACTGGTTGAGTATATGTAGATTCTTTTGAGCTTTCCAAATACAATAAAAATAATTGAACGGCAAATACGAGCGAAATACATTTTTTATAATTTGATCATTCTGTCCATTTTAACGGATATCGAGCGATGTCATATATTTAATGGACAGTATCTTTACATTTTTGATTCAGCTTCCGGTTTGGTCGGAAACTGACATTTACTTTTCGTTGCTTTACGCATTTCGAAGGTAATTCAAATAAGCAAAATTCTCCCAGTGACACAAAGGGAGAACTCACATTTAGGTCACATTGAATCGAAAGCTGTTGTACTAAAAAATCAACCTTCCAATTTAAATAAAATTGACCGATAGAGTTCCGTGGACTTATAACTCGATCTGGAATTATAAGAGAACTAAAAACTGTGTACAGACGCAAACATCAATTAAAAAAATGTATATTTAACAAATTTTTTTATACCGGTGATATGCTACGCCACTGTAAGATTCATTGCATGCGCGAAACAGTCTCATCTATGGCATCGGAGGCCTGGAAAACGAATAAATTAAAAATTATTTAAATGTGTTGATCGGCCGCCTCCACGGTCTACGGACACGACAATTTACTGATGTCCCTTAAGTGCGTCTATTTATTTAAATTAACGCGCCGAGGGGGTGCATAAATTTTGGCCAGACGATAGGGCACGCTCGTCAGTTGAAAACAAATATATCCCAACCCAAAAATATGTAATTATCTCTATTAGTCAAATGTAGGGATAAAATGCCGCCAAAAACAAAATAGTATATAGAACTGTTAACATTTTTGCAGATGACATCACTTTTGCGGCGTCGGCGTCGTAAGGATTCTAGTCAAATATAGAATTCTGAAACACACATATAGAGCTCCAAGAAGTTATCCCAAGAGTATGTTTTCTTACGACGAGAATTTTATTAATTAACTTTTTAGCTAAAAGAAGAAAAACTTTACCATGTTTCGAGAATTGACATTAATAATTTGGATTTGAATAGGATTTAATGTAAGTGAACCTTTAGCTAAGAATAGCAAACTATTATTTTAGCTCAAGATTTACGTTAACGATTTATGTTTGGGGTGTGTCCCTTTTTTACCAAGCGCAGTAAAATTTTACTGTCTCGAGGGTTTATATTAATAAGAAAGTTAAATTTAAGACATTTTAATGAAAGTGGGTATTTTTGCTATCATATTAGCTTAATTCTAATGAAAGTAAAGATTTTCACTAACAAACTAGTTAAATTTCAATGAGAGTAAAGAGGAATTTTTACTAAAAAAAAAATAATAAAACTGTGAAAATAGAGATATTCACTTCTATACTAGCTGAATTTTAATGAAAACACTTTTCATTTTTACTAAAAATTATTTAATAAATAGTGAAAATAGAGTTTTTTTCCAACATTTTAGCATATTTTTAATGAATGTGTAGATTTTCTTTAAAAAGTAATTAATAAAATAATGCCAGGAGGGATTTTTCACTAAAAAATAATTAAGAAATTAATTAAAGACAATTTTTATTTCTACACTAGCTAAATTTTAACGAAAATATCATACAAGTTTAATTTTTATAAAAATAGATGATTTTATAAAAAAAAATAATTAATAAAATAATCGAAGTGGGAATTTTCACTTTTATGCTTGATGAATTTTAATGAAAATAAGGATTATTACTAAGAATTATTTAAAAATAGTAAAAGTAGCTTAATTTTAATCAAACCCTAGATTTTCATCCAAAATTAAATAATAAGATATTGGGAAGAAGGGTTTTATACTTAGAAAAAATAATTAGTGTGGATTTTCACTTTAATATTAGTTGAATTTTAATGAAGGTAAGTGCTTTTACTAAAAAATATTTAATAGAACAGGAAATTAGAGATATTTTGCTGTTATATTAACTTAATTTTAAACAAATTGTAGATATCATTTACAAATTAATTAATAAAATAATGAAACTCAACTAACCCCTAACCAGAGAATCCTCACTAAAAATTAATTGATAAAGTATCGAAAACTGGCAATTTTTATCGCTATACAAGCTTAATTTTAATGAAAATAAGAATTTTCATGATCATACAAGCTATAAAAACAGATGATTTTAAAAAAAATATAATTAATGAAATAATGAAAGTAGAAATTTTCACTACTATGCTAGCTGAATTTTATTGAAAGTAAGGATTTTTACTAAAAATTATTTAATAAAATAGTAAAACTAGGGATTTTCTCTGTTATGCTAGCTTGATTTTACTTACAGTGGAGGGTTTTCCACTGTATGTATTAGCTTAATTTTAATGCTAGTGCAGATTTTTATTAAAAAGTAAGTAATGAAATAATGAGAGAAAGGAAAAATATTTTATAAAATAGGCAGGTAGATATTTTTTGGTGCTATATTAACTTATATTTAATGAAAGTGCAAATTTTAAATTAAAAGTAATTAATAAAATAATGGGAGGAATTATTTTTCACGTGAAAATAAATAATAGGGTAATAAAACTAGAGAATTCTCACTAAAAATTAATGAATAAAGTAACGAAAGTAGCCAAATTTTGTCGCATAAAAGCTTAATTTTTAAGTAAATAAAAAATTCCACGATCATACAAGCCATAAAAACATATGATTTTACAAACAAATAATTAATGAAATAATGAAAGTAGAACTTTTCACTACTATTATAGCTGAATTTTATTAAAAGTAAGGATTTTTACTAAAAATTATTTAATAAAATAGGAAAATTAGAGACTTTTTTTGTTATACCTACTAGCTTAAATTTAATGAAAGTGGATCGTTTTTAGTTTTAATGCAAGTGCAGATTTTCATTAAAAAGTAAGTAATAAAATAATAAGAGAAAGGATTTTTTTCATAAAAAAGAATGTTTAATAAAATAGGAAAGTAGATATTTTTTGGTGCTATATTAACTTAATTTTAATAAAAGTGTAAATTTTAATTCAAAAGTAATTAATAAAATAATTGGAAGGATTTGTCATGTGAAAATAAATAATAGAGTAATAAAACTAGATATTTTTTACTAAAAAATAAGTAGTAAAATAATGAAAGCAGCCAATTTTTATTACTATACTAGCTTTATTTTAATTAACATAAGAATTTTCACTATCATACATGTTTTTATAAAACAAAAATAATTAATAAAATAATGAAAGTAGGAATTTTCACATCTTACTAGCTGAATTTTATTGAAAGTAAGGTTTTTACTACACATTATTTAATAAAACAGTAAGAGAGTTTTTTTACTGTATCAGCTTAATTTTAATAAAAGAATAAGTCTTCTTTAAAAAGGAATTTATAAAATTATGAGAATAAGGATTTTTCTTTCAATCACAAAAATATAATTTAAGAGAGATAGAAAGATAGATATGATAAGATGCTTTATTGTCAAAAAAATTACAATTTGTAGACAAAGCTAGAGCTAGAGTACAAAACATTCAAAACATATAAAAACACAAATAGAAAAAAAAAACAAGAAAAGCCTAACTATACAACACTTTATACAATTGTACAAATTATACGTGGTCAAAATATTATACAAAATTTTAAGTATCAAAATATTTAACATCAAATCTTAAACACTAAACATTAAATCAATGTGTAAGATGCTCAAAATTAAATATTAACAAAAAAAGTCGTTTACTGCGTATAAGGCTCTCTCCAGTAAGTATGATCTCAAAGCTTTGGAAAATGCGGGAAAAGATGTTATTAACTTCATTTCAAATGGCAGATAATTGTGTATTTTTTTGCATTGTGCAGTATAGAGCTTTTAACTACCTCTGAGCGTGGAGTTGGCAGATAAAGATCATGCTCCGTATTCCTAAGTGGATAGTTGTGAGATGGCCTATCTGGAGTAGCAGATACGTGATTGCGGATTAAGTAAACGTATTCAAATATGAATAAGGAAGGAAGAGTTAATATTTTAAATCTTTTAAAGAAATCCTGGCAGTGAGTTCTACTGTTTAGTCCCAGTGAATATCGAACTGCTCTCTTTTGTAGTTTGAATACACGCTCAAACTGAGTCACACAACTTGTACCCCAGAATGGAAGGACATATCGGAAGTGCGCGTGCGCCTCAAAAAGAGCATAATAGAGTGTTCTAGCAGTTGACACGTTAAGCTCCCTGGAAACAGTTCTTAGCGCAAAACAGGCAGACCTTAATTTTCTTGATAAGGCATCGATATGCAAGTCCCTCTTTAAATGGTTATCCACAACAAGCCCCAATAATTTCACAGATTCAACAACGTCAGTAGTCGTGTTTTTCAGTACAAGAGATTGCATCGTACTTTTATGATATAACTTTTGTTTCAGAAACGTTGAGGCACAGGAGATTAGAATCGCACCATGATTTAGTGGTGATTAAGTCACTAGACGCAGTTCTGTGAAGCGCCGTAATATCCGGGTCGCTCCAAATAAAACTAGTATCGTCCGCAAAGAAACAGACTTTACCGCTAATGTCCAGACAAGCAATGTCGTTGATAAACAGCAGAAACAAAATAGGGCCTAGTACTGAACACTGGGGTACTCCACAATCTATTGGTTTGCAAGAAGACAACGACGTATCAACCCTCACAAGCTTACTTCTGTTGTTAAGATACGACTTAAACGATTCGAGAGGCATTCCTCTGAATCCGTAGTACTGCAATTTGTTAATTAAGATATTATGATTTACACAATCGAAAGGTTTAGAGAAATCACAGTAAATTGTTGCTGTAGAGAGATGATTGTTCAGGTTGGAGTATACATAATTAAAGAGGGAAAACATAGCATCATTTGTGCATTTGTTACATAAAAATTCAAATTGATGGGTAGTAAGTATTTTATATTTAGAGAGAAAAGATAGAAGCCTTTTTTTAACCAATCTTGATAATGTGGAAAGGAGTGCAATTGGTATAGTTCGAAGCTTGGTCTTTCTCTCTTCCTTTATGCAAAGGAATAATTATTGCCGTCTTAAAACAGTTTGGAAAACCCCAATTTTGGAATAACTTGTTAATTAAAGTAGTAAGATGGTTTAATGTGCATTTCGGCAGGTTTGAGAACATTTTCAGAGTAAGCCCCTCAGTCCCGAATGAGAATTTGTTTTTAATGTCTTTAATAAAATTGTACTGCGAAGCTCAGCAAATGCTTAGGCGTAAACAAGAAGCTGGGTAAATTTACATTAGCATTAGAAAGATATCAAAGTGGATCATGAGAAGAAGTTGTAGTGTTCATTAAATCTTAAGCCACAGTTATAAGTAGGAACTTTTATTCTAGCTGAATTTTAATGAGAGTAAATATTTTTACTTAATAAAATAGTAGAGGTAGAGATTTTTTACTGTTATACTACCTAGTCATTAGAAAGTAATTATTAAAATAAAGATAGGAAGGATTATTTATTTATAAAAAATAATTAATAAAATAATGAAGAATAGTGTTTTCACTTCTGTATAAGCTGAATTTTAATAAATGCAAAAATTTTAACAATACAATATTTGATAAAATAGTAAAAGTAGATATTCTTTACTGTTATACTAGTGGAACTTTCATAATTGAGCTAGATGAATTTTAAGTCATTACAAAGCAGTTATTAAAATAATGAAAGGAAGGATTATTTATTTATAAAAAAATTAATTAATAAAATAATGTAAGTAGAGGTTTGTAGTTTTATATAAGATGAATTTTAATGAATGTAAGAGTTTAAATTAAAATTATTTAATAAACTAGTAAAAGTAGAGATTTTTTTTCCTTAACATTAGTAAAAGTGGAGGGTTTTCCACTCTATTAGCTTAGTTATAATGCAAGTGCAGCTTCATTAAAAAGTATGTAATAAATAATAAGAGAAAGGATTTCTTTCATAAAAAAGAATATTTAATAAAATAGAGGGGTATATTAAGTATTCTTCACGTGAAAATAAAAAATAGAATAATAAAACTAGAGATTTTTACCAAAAATGTATTATTAAAATAATGAAAACAGCCAATTTTTATTACTATTCTAGTTTATTTGTAAGAAAAATAAGAATTTTCACTTGTATACTTTTAGAAGCTGAATTTTAATAAAAGCAAACATTTAAACAAAACATTATTTAATAAAATAACAAAAGTAGATATACTAGCTTAAAATTAATAAAAGTGGAGGTTTTATAATTGAGCTAGATGAATTTTAATGATAGTCATTAAAAAGTAATTATTAAAATAATTAAAGTAGAAGTTTGTTCTTCTATATAAGCTGAGTTTGAATAAATCGAAGAATTTTGCCTAAACATTATTTAATAAAATAGTAAAAGAAAAGATTTTTTATTGCTCAATGTTGAAAGTGAAGGTTTTCATCGCTATTATTACCTAGGATAATTTTAACAAAATAAGTTTCATTAAATAGTAATTAATAAAACTTTGAGAATACGGACTTTTCACTCATAGAGAAATAATTCATAAGTAGGTATTTTCACTTTTATACCAGTTGAAATTAGAATAGAGGTGTTTGCTCTTACTAGCTTATTTAAATTAAAGTGGAAGTTTTTACCACCGTATTAGGTTAATTTTAACAAAAGTGTAGATTTTTATTAAAAAGTAAGTAATAAAATATTGAAAGGAAAGATTTTTTTACTTAGAAAAAAAAAATATTTAATAAGTATGGATTTTCACTTCTGTATTAGTTGAATTTCAATGAAGGCAAGGACTTTTACTAAAATAGGAAAGTAGAATCTTTTTTTTCCTTTTATATTAATTTAATTTTATTGAAAGTCTAGATTTTAATTAAAAAGTAATTAATAAAATAATGAGAGGTTGAAACTTTTGACGTAAAAATAAGTAATAGAGTAATAAAAACTATAAATTAATAAATGTCAATTTTTATTGCTATATTAGCTTAGTTTGAAAGAAAATAAGGATTTTCACTACCATACAAGCTTAGTTTTTATAAAAATAGATATTTTATAAAACAGAAATAATTTTAAAAATAATGAAAGATGGAATTTTCATTTTTATACCAGCTGAATTTTAATGAAATTAAGGATTATTCTAAATATAACTTAATAAAAGAACAAAATTAGAGATTTTGTATTGCATAATCAAAGTTACCCTGGAATTGATTGCCTTTGGCTCCACAAATGATTGAATTTTGTTTGAATTGTTATAGAGCCACTTCGGCCCCGGCTCAAGGATGTAAACTGCACAAGTGCAAGTTTAGTGACCCTAATGAAATGTGTACCTAATTTCGTCGATTCGGTATC
>MU183838.1:146658-160682 GCA_016904865.1 Pissodes strobi | reverse complement strand
ATTTCATTAGGGTCACTAAACTTGCACTTGTGCAGTTTACATCCTTGAGCCGGGGCCGAAGTGGCTCTATAACAATTCAAACAAAATTCAATCATTTGTGGAGCCAAAGGCAATCAATTCCAGGGTAAGAATGAATCCTCCACAACAATATAGAACATATTTACATAATCAAAGTTATTTAAAAGTAAAACATTAAAATAATGAAAGGGGGATTATTTCTTTATAAAAAAGTAATTAATAAAATATTGAAATTTTTTTAACTTCTACATTAGCGGAGTTCTAATGAAAGTAAGAATTGTGACTAAAAAATATTTTTGCGCTAATAAATGTGTAGATTTCCATTGAAATGTAAATAATTAAGTAGTAGAGGGGGTATTTTTTACTTACAAGAACCTGGTAAAATAAGGAAATTAAGGATTGTGATTAAAGAATATTTAATAACATAATCAAAGTATTGAACGATAAGATTTTCACTACCTACCTGCACAATTTTAATGGAAATGGAGGCTTGTAATGGTATAAAAAAGCTTATATCTTACGAGACTTGAGATTTTTTACTATCATACTAGCTGGAGGTTTTCATTACTTTAAGGGCTTAATTGTAATGAAACTATAGATTTTCATTAAAAAATCTTAAATAAATTAATGAGAATAGGGATTATTTACTTATGCAAAACCATTAATAAAATAATAAATGTAGGTATTTCCTCTTTTATACTGACTGAATTTAATGAAAGTCAGGCATTTTTTCGTAAAATAGTTAATAAAACAGTGAAAGCATAGATTTTTACAGTTATACTAGCTTAACTTTAATAACAGTGGAGGTTTTGATCACTGTATAAGCTTAGTTTTAATTAGTCATTCAAAAGTAAGTATTAAAATTGGAAGAAGAGAAATATTTTACTTAGAAGAAAATGATTAATAAAATAATGAGAATATGGATTTTCACTTTTATATTAGCTGAACTTTAATAAAAGTAAGGATTTGACTGGAAATGTTTAATAAATTAATGAAATTAGAGCTTTTTACTGCTATATAAGCTTAACTTTATTGAAAGAGAAGATTTTCATCAGCCTTATTCGCATAATATTAATGAAAGTGGAGGTTAGCACTGTTACAGAAAGCTTAACTGTAATGAAAGTTTATAATGTCAGTTGAAATTTTTTACCATCATTGTGACTGAAGGTTTTCATTACCTACTGCAAAAGCTTAATGTTAATGAAATGGAGGTTTTTATGAATATATTAGATTAATTGTAATAAAAGTGTAGATTTTCCTTAAAAGTCATATGTAAAATAATGGGAAGAGGGATTATTTACTTATAAAAAACTAATTAATACAATATTGAAATTAGGGAGTTTCACTTCCATACTGGCTGAATTTGAATGAAGTATGTAATAAAGTAGTGAAAACAAAGATTTTGCAGTTATACTAGCTTAATTTTAATAGGAGTGGAGTTTTCATTACTGTATTAGCGTCATTTAAATTTAAGTAATTTTAATAAATGTGAAGGCTGGCACAATTTTGTGAAGCTTAGCTGTTAATCTGTAATAAGCCTAATTTTAATGAAAGTGTAGATTTCCATTAAAAAGTCATGAATAATATAATGAAAGTAGCGATTTTCACTTCTATAGTAGCTGAATTTTAATAAAAATAATGATTTCTAAAAAAATATTTAATAAAACACTGAAAGAAAAGCTTTTTATTGTTATACTAACTTAATTTTATTAACTGTTGCGATTTTCACCACTGATTTAACTTAATTTTAATGAAAGGAACGATTTTCTGCTTAGAAAAAAATAATTAATAAAATATTGAAAGTAGAAGTTTTTTAGTGCTATATTAGTTTAGTTTTATTAAAAGTGAAGATTTGCACTACCCTGCTCGCATAATTTTAATGAAAGTGGAGGCTTGCACTATTATACTAAGCTAAGTTGTAATGAAAATTGAGATTTTTCACTATCATACTAGCTTAATTTTAGTGAAAAGAAGTTTTTTATTAAAAAGTAAATAAAGAAAAACGAGAGGATTTTCACCACCTTCTTTACTCGTATAATTTTAATGAAAGTGTAGTCTTGCACAGTCTAATACAAAACCTTAGCTGTGATTTTTCAGTATCATGTTAGCTTAATTTTAATGAAAGTGAAGGTTTTCATAACTTTATTAGCTTAATTTTAATGAAAGGAGCCATTTTCTACTTAGAAACAAAATAATTAATACAATAATGAAAGTCGAAGTTTTTTAGTGCTGTTGTATTAGTTTTATTTTAATGAAAGTGAAGATTTGCACTACCCTGCTCGCATAATTTTAATGAAAGTGGAGGCTTGCACTATTATACAAAGCTTAGTTGTAATGAAAGTTGAGATTTTTCGCTATCATACTAGCTTAATTTTAATGAAAGGGAAGATTTTTATTAAAAAGTAATTAATAAAATAACGAGTGGATTTTCACCAACCTCTCTACTCGTATAATTTTAATGAAAATATAGTCTTGCTCTGTTATTCAAAACCTTAGCTATGATTTTTCACTATCAAGTTAATTTTGATGAAAGTGAAGGTTTTCATCACTGTATTAGCTTAATTTTAATGAAAGTGTAGATTTTCGTTAAAAAGTAATGGACAAAGAAATGAAAGGAGGGGCTTTTCACTATAAAAGGAAATAATAAAGTAACAAAAGTAGAGACTCTAATTTAAAAATAGTCAATAAAAAGTTAATATTAAGGTTTTCACGACTTGTTAGCTTAGCTTTTATGACAGTAAAAATTTCTCAATATTACACTAATTTTCAAGGATATTGTGATTCAGCAATTTTTAATAAAAAAATGTAGTTTCAAGGTCAATCCGCGAGCTGTTTACAATCGCATCAAATTTATTGTAATTTTCAAGTGAAACCCTAGTACTTTTTACAGATCTCAAAACATTCATTAGTGCCTTTTTGATTTTTAAATTATATCGAGCATAATATTTTGCATAGATGCATTGAAAAACATAAAATCAAACGTTGTTATGGTTCAAAATAAAATTAGCTGCTACAGTGGTTACTCAATTTGGCCAGCGTACATCCTTGACTATGACCATGTTGAAAAATTGAATATAACGGAAGGTCGATTGAAATGAAAATGATATTCACTTCGTGCATGACAATTATTAGTTAACCAATCAGAGCCACAGTCATCCATTCAACATTTCAACTGTTTAACTGTTCTAAATACACAATTAAAAAGTTTGCATTTTTGAGCATTTTCTCCTTTTCCCTTGAAAAATATATCAAAAGTTCAAGTGTCAATGTTAAAACTACCGTAATATCCTGAAAAGAAAGACCATGTATTAGTTGTGTCAAATACATCCGTTACCAGAAGATCAAACCCTTTTAAAACCCTTAATCAAGGGTATAACCTCCGCATAACAAGGGTTAAATTACGGCATTGTGTTCGGTAGTTTCCGCCCCTCAAAGTCAACATTGGCGATGGGAAATCGTTCAATTTCGATTTACGCTAATTAGGAACATTATGTCTGTTTGATTTTGTGCTTAGGTTACGAAAGGGTGTGCCAAACCCTTTTATCTCTGTTTCAACGTAAATTTAGCCACCCTTCGCCAATCTTGGTTTGGAATTTTTAGAAAGTGTTTGCATGTATAAATGCGAAATTAAAGTTTACATACTTTTAATATTTCGGAATTTTGATAGTAACAATAAAATACTGAGGACGTTTCGAATCGCGGCATTAATAACCGAGAACTTTATGTATCTTACGTTAATACTTCTTTGACCCTAAAAATCTTTAAAATCCCCTAAAGTTTAGAACAGCTTTTTAGTGAAGCGTTACTGCTTCAAATAAATTTGTTAGTGTTCCTCTAGTTTTTAAAATGTTTATGATTTTATTTTTAAGGCCAGAACTAGAACTGTTTAGAATCACAACAAATTTGATATTATTTTTAGTTCCTCGTCAGTGCTTTAGACAAATTCATCATTGCTTTTCTGGTTTTTTATATACTTATTCAAGATTTTAGCTTCAAGTCGGCCCTCAAACTGTTTAGAATTGCAACAAATTTAGCGCTTTTTTCAGTGTCTCGCTAGTTCTTTGAAGTGATCCCAATATAGTGTGTATAATAAATGATGAACTGTATAGGATCGCGCCAGTTAGTGTGCTTCGTTAGCGCTTTTTAGTGGTTTAAAAAAGTACCGTAATGCTGCTCAAGTTTTTGAGATATTTCGGATTTTAATTTCAAGTCGGTCCTCAAACTGTTCAAAATTTCATCAGATTTATTGATCATTTTTAGTGACTCGTTAGTGCTTTCTAATATTTAAAATAATTAAATGCATTAGTGTCTAGTTTTTGAGATATTCAAAAAAAAATCAATTTCAAGTTGAACCTTAAAATCTTTAGAACTGCACCAAATTTAGTGTCATTTAGGGTTGCACCAAATTTAGTGTTATTTTTAGTGCATCGTGAGTACTTGCTAGTGTTTCAAATAAATGAATATTGCGATTTTTAGTGTCAAGTTAGTCTTTTTTAGTGTTTATTATAAATGTATTAGTCATTTTCGTGTTTTTAGTCACTTATTCAAAATTTAAATGTACAATCGGCTCTCAAAATACGTAGGATTGCATTACATTTAGTATCATTTTTGTGCCTCACTAGTGTTTTCTAGTGTTTCAAATAAATGCATCAGAACTGTTTTCTAGTGTTTCAAATAAATGCATCAGAACTGTTTTAATTTTTGAAATATACAAGATTGTAATTTGAGATTTTGGAAAGAGCCTCAATATATTTAGAAATGCACCAAATTTAATGTAATTTTCAGTGTTTAGTGCTTTCTAGTGCTTCAATTAATTAAATTCATGAGTTTGTAGTTTTTGACATATTCAAAAGAAATCTCGAATCCTGAAAATGTTTAGAATTACACCAAATTTAGTGTCATTTTCAGTGCCTCGTTACTACTTTCTAGTGTTGTAAAGAAATACATAAGTTCTGCTCTAGTGTTTGAAATATTTAAAATTTTTATTTCAAGTCGGTCCTCAAGCTGTTTAGAATGACATCAAATTTATTAGCCATTTTCAGAGACTCGTTAGTTTTTTCTAGTGTTTCAAATAATTAAATGCATTAGTGTCTAGCTTTTGAGTTATTCAAAAGAATTCAGTGTCATTTTCAGTGTCTCTTTAGTGCTTTCTGTTATCTTAAATAAATGCATGTCCTGATCTAGTTTTAAAGATATTCAAAATCGGTTCTGAAGCTGTTTAGAACTGGACCGAATTTATTTACCGTTTTTTAGTGACTAGTGCTTTCTAGTGTTTCAATTAATTAAATGCATTCGTGTCCAGTTTGTGCGATATTCAAAAAAATTCAGTTTCTAGTCGAACCCCAAAATGTTTAGAATTTCATCAAATTTGGTGTCATTTTCAGTGTCCCTTAGTGATTTCTAGTAGATTAGATAAATGCATAAGTACTGCTCTAGTTTTTGAGATTTTTAATATTTTAATTTCAAGTCGGTCTTCAAGCTGTTGCAATTTTATTCGCCATTTTTAGTGAATCTTTAGTGCTTTCTAGTGTTTGAAATAATTAAAGGTGTCTAGTTTTTGAGATATTAAAAAAAGGAATTTCAAGTCGAACCTCAACATTTTTAGAATTGCACCAAATTTAGTGTCATTTTCAGTACTCTGTTAGTGCTCTCTAGTGATTAAAATAAATGCATAAGTGCTGCTTCAGTTTTTGAGTTAATCAAGATTTTAATTTCAAGTCGACCCTGTAAATGTTTACGATTGTATCAAATTTAATGTCATTTTGAGTGCCTGGTTAGTACTTGCTAGTGTCTCAAATAAATGAATAGTGCTGGTTTTAGTGTCAAGTTAGTGCTTTTTAGTGCTTAATATAAATTCAATAGTCCTTTTCTGGTTTTTGAGATAGTTATTCAAGATTTAAATTTCAAGCCGGATCCCAAAATACTTGGGATTGCAGTACATTTGGTATGATTTTTGTGACTCATTAGTGTTTTCTAGCGATACAAGTTAGTGCATAAGAACTACTTTAGATTTTGAAATATTCAAGATGTTATTTCTAAATCGACCCTCGAGCTGTGTAGAATTGCATTAAAATTAGTGCAATTTTTAGCGACTCGTTGCTACTTTCCTGTGTTTCAAATAATTGAATCATTCGTGTCTAAATTTTGAGATATTCAAGATTTTAATTTTAAGTCAGCCTGTTTAGGATGGTTCCATTTTTAATGCCTCTTTAGTGCTTTTTAGTGGTTCAAATAAGTTCAGATTTTTTTCTAGTTTTTATTCCCCTCCTAACATCCTTCAAAGCTTCCCCAACACACCCAACCCCTCTTGCTCAACCATATCTTCAATCTCCATTTACCCTTCAAATTTCTTTCTTTTTCTTAACACTCCCATTACCCAAAACAAAATCCTTCTTTCCTCCCAGCTCATTTCGGAATCCCAACATCCTAAACCCCTAGACCCCCTGTTAATACCTGCAAGCGGTTCAATAAACGAAACCACCAAATCCATAAACATCTCTCTTCCTCCTTTCCCTTCGTGAAACCCCTCTCTGAAGATACCAATATCCATATCTCACACTGACACTGAAATGGAAAATCGCCCTAACAAAAATAATAAAAAATATTCCAAGATAAAAAACCATTATTAATCTTCCTAAAACAAATCCATCCGTCGCAATCTTCTTTTCGTTTCCCCTCCCTTTGTCACATTCCTTCTCATTCTTTCCTCGTATGGAAGATTCACAACTCCTTGTCACCACATACAATCCTTCGATTATATGTCTTCAACAAACCAATTTCAAAGATAATAACTACTCTCCCATAAACAGACGCATCAGGAGGTGCAGACATTTATATCCACAAACCCCTAATATTACCCCTATCAAAATAAATTCATAAAATAACTGTCTGCTGTATTTATCTTCCCCCACGCCAAAAAATATCCAAAAAAGATCTTCAGAACATTTTATTAACTCTTCCTTTCCCACACGTTGTATTGGGAGACTTCAATGCGCATAATCCTTTATGGGGTTCTTCTCATATAAATCCTAGAGGTCTCATATATCAATCTACCTTGACTGCCTCTTTCCCAGACTTTTCAGACATTAACATCTTCCTCTCCAACTTGGAAGAGGAAATCATATCAGTAGCCTCAATCTCCATTCCGAAAACCCAAGTCGATCTCAACAAACCTCTAGCACCATGGTTGTCTGAAAAACACTCCTTAGCTATCAAAAACATGAAGTTAGCTCTTAATAAATTTAAAAGATGCCCGTCCAATGAAAATTTTATTAACTATAAAAAATCTAGAGCTTTCGTGATAAGCCAAATTATCCTCCTGGTGCAACTTTTCCTCATCACTTATCTTCGATGTCCTCTCACGATATCTGGAAGAAAGTCCGCAAAAGTGAAATCTCTCCCTCCAAGTTCTCTTCCTGGTATATTTATCAATAACGAGCGGGTAACTGATACAGAAAATCTATGCGAATCCTTTGCCATCCACTACGAAAATAAATTCCAAAGCAGAACATATAATCCCACTTTTCTTGCCCATAAAGCCATTTGAGAAAGTGTAACATTAACTTTCACTCTCATAGCATACAGGAATTAAAATTCTACTTACGTCCAGTAAGAAATTCAACGCCTTGACCTGAAGGCATCCTTATTCCGATCGTCTCAAATCTTTCTGAAGACTCATTATCATTTATTTTAAATTTCTTCAATTACTTATGACAACATAATACATTTCCAGAATCCTGGAAATTTTCCACCCTTATTTCAGTGTGTTGGGTCTACCATCAGATGTTATGCCTACCAAACTATTACCATACCTATGATGTCCTCCTACCAGAGAGGAACGAATGGGCAAAAGACTCGGAACATCTAAGAACAATAGAGAATAGTTGGTTCACTGACGGCTCCAAGACCAATGATGCAACCGAAGCCGGTGCATGGAATAAAAATAGTAAGGTTGAGCTTAAGTGTTCCCGAGGCAAATATGCAATCATTTTTCAGGCTGAAGTTAAAGCCATTGATATGACTGCACAGTGGCTCATTGACAGAAACAGAAAATATTCTTGGGCAGTGAAGCGGCTTTAAACGCTCTTGAATCTAGTCGCTGCGCTGTTCATCCAAGGCAGTATGGAACTGCCAGGAACTACTCACCAAGTTAGGTAGAGAAAATAAACTAACACTGACCTGGATACCAGGACATACAGGATGTGAAGGCAACGAAAGAGTCGATGCTCTTGTGAAGCAGGCGGCCGCAACGGCCTTCATAGGACCAGAATTAGTACAAGATAGCTTAAGAAGCCCTCTCCAGGTGGACACAACAGCAATTTGTAGACAAATGGAGATACTCATTCAAAGATGGCAGTAAATCTGCCATCAGGAGTGAGAACTAAACAACTTCTTCAACTTAGCCGTCGGCAGGTACAGGCTGTAGTTGGCTTGTACACTGATCATTGTTGGCTAAGAAGCCACATGAACTATATAGGATTTTCCGAAGATACGGAATGCCGCTTGTGCTTGGAGGACGAAGAAACAATGGCGTATATTTTATGCCACTGTCCAGCAATGGAAATAACCAGAAACAGTGTTTGGAAATTCTTAAATTGTACTTGCAAATTTGAAAACTAGAAACCCAGAAAGCTATTCGATTTCATGAAAAGGATCGAGCTTCTGGCCCGAACATTAACAAGAGACTAGAAGGTCCACTCTCAGTCGGCACTTTTGATGTAGCGCTTATAAAGGCGAGACGCCAGACTTTAGACGAGGGGGTGAAGTGTGGCACGCGGCCTGAGCGGTTAGCCAGCATTTCACCAGGTTCCGCGATGTGGCCAGGAGGGAAATGTTGGGGGCGGGGCTTAGAGTGAACCTTCTACCCTCTAGCCAATTATTAATATTCTGTGAAACCGCGTCGTGTAGAGTCGCTGATTCAAGTACACGGCGACAACATCCGAGCGACATATCACTCGCATGTCGTGTAGCATCGCGAGGATAGGGCCTAACTCTAAATGGTCTCTCCAGACAGGTTTTTACCTCTCAACATTACAATAAGAAATCATATATTTCTGCAGGAAAAGAAACCGTCCTAAAATGAATACCTTATTATTATATGGAGCAAACCTTCCTTTCAAAGAAGAAACTAAGTTCCTGGGAATGTTCCTTGATTGGAAACATCATCTAAATCACCTTAAAACATACATCCAATAAGATTTAAACATAGGTAAGGTTCTCTCCAACACTAAATGGGGCTCTGACTTTAGATCCCAAGTAGAATATACAAATTCATTATTTTGGCCAAACATGATTATGAGTCAGCAAGACCCTCCTATTTGAAGGTTTTAGATCCGATCCAAAATCAAGCCTTAAGACTATCCACTGGTTGTTTTCGAAGAACTCCAGTTGTCAGTTTACAATCCGTCACCCAGGATTGGTTCTTTTTGGTTTCGCTTGATTTACCAAACAGTTAAAGCAGAGTTAGGTAGATTGTAAGTTTAGTTTTGTCATTTACTGATGATGCTAACGTGGTTAGCGAAACGCGTGTCGAGTAATAATATTCTGTTTCGGTGTCATAAGGTTTTTAAGAGTCATTTAATGCGTATCGTTAGGAACAACTTCACAAAAAATATTGTCCGATCCATAACGCAATACATTAATGGAAAGAAGAAAGAAGTTATCGATTGAAGAAGCAAATATAAAAATGCGTTACACAACACGCAAACAACGCGCGTCCTCTAAAGGCGTACCATCAGCTGCGTAATTTTCTTTTGAATTAGAACCTCGTAAACTCTGATATTAATTAGCCTAGTGCGTTACTAAACAGATTTACGGCAATAGTATTTATGGCGATGCTCCGCATTGTTTCTTCTTTATATCCATCTTTAGTGTGCAATATATTATCCCAATCAATGCGAGTATATTCTCCTCTGCCTAGAACAGAACAGGTGCGGCGTAAAATATTCGCGTATATAAAATTAAGTTGCTTCAGGTAACTCTCGCCTAGTGTAATCAGTTTTATGTGGCTTAATAAACGCGAGCGATTAAACATTTTTGTCCATCTAGCAATATCGTAAATTTTCCTGTACGGAAGATGATCGTAGTTTTTATTTGCGCACGGAACTATCGACTTCAATGTAGTATTTATTGCAATTTGAATTTTATTAAAGCAACTTACAAATAATGTATGTAAATATTTAAACAAATTGTATGAATAATTATTTTTTGAGCACCTCGTGGTATCATATTTCCAATGACAGATTCTAATACTGAGTTATATTACCTATTAATTATATTGATAACCAACATAGCATCAATAGGCCCTATTTTGTTTACAAAACCTATAATTATCCATTTTATTAGAAATGAGACAAAGGTAAACATATTACAGCAAGATATTTATTATCCAAACGACAATTAACATAGGCGTTTTACTTATATTTATATACTAATAAATGCTTATGTTGCATGAGAATAAAGATATGGAAATCTAAGAAGGCTGACGTAATCTGCAGAATTGCAGTTTCTATGGGAATGTAACTCCTCCCCTGTGGTTGTGATTTCAAAATTAAAAAATGTTATCGATTGACTTATCTTTGGCAATTATTTGGACCTTCCTAAATCTTATCTGAAAATATTTAAATATAAAATATAACATTAATAATACAATAATAATATAGATTAATATGGTCCAAAAGCTGGTTCTTCTGACATAGATCGGGTTGGATATCTCTAGAAGGCTTCTTCTTTGCTCTTCGAGTTTGGCCTGTATTTCTTTCGTTTCCATTAAATTGACAGAATTTAAATCAATTGCAGGTGGATTGAAAGATACGGGTCCATGCTGGATTTTTCTGGTCAAATTTAGTAAAGGTAGACTGATTTCACTAAAAGGCAAATTGCTAGGTTTATAAGATTCAAGAATAATTGATTTTATTTGAATCTTGCATTCATTGGGTACTTCTAGTAGATAGGATCCTAAGAGTGGAACATTATCTCTTAGATTTCGGCAAGTCGATGTACTGACTATTCGGTTTGGTACAGTGATGAGCCATTTTCCATCAATAATATTTATGGATTGTATCTCGTTCAATTGGATTTTGAATGGCTGGCAAGTAGTGACGTTTAATTCTTGTTAGAAAGCCCTTATCTATAATATAGGGCTTTCTATAGGGCGAGACCAATCGGGACAAAAACTTCGTAACGGTACGTCGGATCGCTCTGAAACTTATACCAATCGATTTGTAATCGAAAAAAAAATTTTTGATTTTTTGTCTGTATGTGTGTGTGTATGTGTGTATGTGTGTATGTATGTATGTATGTATGTATGTGATGGGATCGACTACAGATCGCAATTTTGAAGATAACGACTTGAAATTTGGCATAGAGGTAGAGGTCCATGAACCCTCGGACCCTATTGATTTTGGTTACGATCGGTTAATATACAGGGTGTGAAAACAGGACAAGTTACCGTTTTTTGGCATTTTTGCCCGTGTAGCAAGGACCAACTTTTCCTTTTTTTTATATCAAATGAAAGTATTCGGTAAGCTACGCATTTTTGTTCCTTTGCTCTTTTGCTCTAATTGTTATACAGGGTGTGAAAACAGGACAAGTCACCGTTTTTTGCTTTTTTTGTCCGTGTAAACAAGGATAATATTCTTTTTTATGTCAAATGAAAGTATTCGGTAAGACACATATTTTTGTTCCTTTGCTATTTTGTTCTAATTGTTATACAGGGTGTGAAAACAGGACAAGTTACCGTTTTTTGGCATTTAAGATCGCAATTTTGAAGATAGCGACTTGAAATTTGGCACAAAGTTAGAAGTCCACAAACCCTCGAAGCCTGTTGATTTTGGTTACGATCGTTTAATATACAGGGTGTGAAAACAGGACAAGTTACCTTTTATTGACATTTACAGGTCGCAATTTTGAAGATAGCGACTTGAAATTTTGCATAGAGGTAGAGGTCCACAGACCCTCGAAGCCTGTCGATTTTGGTTACGATCGGTTAATCTACAGGGTGTGAAAACAGGACAAGTTGCCGTTTTTTGGCCATTAGAGGTCGCAATTTTGAAGATAGCGACTTGAAATTTTGCATAGAGGTAGAGGTCCAAAAATCCTCGAAGCCTGTTGAGTTTGGTTACAATCGGTTAATATACAGGGTGTGAAAACAGGACAAGTTACCGTTTTTTTGGCATTTACAGGTCGCAATTTTGAAGATAGCGACTTGAAATTTGGCATAGAGGTAGAGGTCCACAAACCCTCGAAGCCTATTGATTTTGGTTACGATCTGTTAATATACAGGGTGTGAATACAGGACAAGTTACAATTTTTTGCAATTTTTGTTCGTGTAAACAAGTACCAACTTTTCCTTTTTTCGGTGTCAATTTATAAATAGAGGTGAAAGTATGTTAGCATTTTTTGTTGACAACATGGTTAATGGTTACCATAGCAACCAATTAATAATATGTAAATCACTAATAAAAGATATAGTATGGTACTTAGGATTGTTTATGAAGCCTAATTTGATACTAAAAAATTGGTTGCTATGGTAACCAAAAAAAGTAAAAAATCTTCTTAATCGTCAATCGTACGACTTAGAGATTTGATATTTGGTATTTAGGTAAAGATTAAAAAAAAATAACGATTGACGTTGACAAGTCGGTTTCCATGGCAACCAATTAATAATATGTATATCACTAATAAAAGATATAGTATGGTACTTATGATTGTTTATGAAGCCTAATTTGATACTAAAAAATTGGATGCTATGGTAACCAAAAAAAGTAAAAAATCGTCATAATTCGTCAATCGTACGACTGAGATTTGATATATGGTATTTATGTAAAGATTAAAAAACAATTAACAATTGACGTTGACAAGTCGGTTACCATGGCAACCAATTATTAATATGTATATCATTAATAAAATATATGGTATGGTACTTAGGATTGGTTATGAAGCATAATTTCATACAAAAAAATTGGTTGATATGGTAACCAAAAAAAGTAAAAAATCGTCATAAATCGTCAATCGTACGACTTAGAGATTTGATATTTGGTATTTAAATAAAGATTTAAAAAAATTAACGATTGACGTTGACAAGTCGGTTACCATGGCAACCAATTAGAAATTTATCACGGTAAAATTAGACTAGAGATTGGTTACTCTAATTATAAGGGCTTTCTAATGATAGGCCACGGTACGGATAGGAGCGTGGCAATAATGTGTGACCGAAGGTCACACAAACGAGGCCCGAAGGGCCTCGCGCGTGCCGCAGGCACAGGCGGCCACGCCGCTTGTTTAATCAGCTGAACGGCACATGGTGGATTGGCTTCCAGGTAAATGCTGTGGGCGTTTCTGCACAGGTACTCATTGGTCGAAATTTGGAGACATCTTTGGTCCATATAGGCATACTTAGAGTTGCTTAGTGCGAGGTAAGGTTTATAAGGAATGTTAATTAGGAACGACTTGTTATTTGGGACTGGTATTGGCTATAGATTAAAATATTGATATATTTCAGTCTCGACAAGCGGAAGTTCTAATATAAATACAATATTGAAATCTTTTAAGAAACTCGTAATTTCAATTAGTTTTTCAAAGCCCAGTATATTTTGAGAATTAATTGGTAGTGGTAATTTTTCTGAGCTTAAATGAGAGCTTAATGCCTTAATTTCTGACAAGAGTTCATATGGATCTACTATCGAGTTATGGAGAATATTGATCTTTGCAAAGGTTATTGCAACCTCTATTTTATCTAGCGTACTGTAGATAGTTTGATATATTAACGTAATCTGATATATGATTACATATATTCGAAAATAATCGTGTAATTGAGTGTTGTGTATATCTACTTTTCTAACAGTATCTTCAATTTGAGAAATACGCGTTTTTAAGATCATCTCGTTAGTGTTAATAATGGATATTATTTTTTGAAATGCGTTAATTGTACAATCCAATAACGTTATTTGATTTAATGTATCGACTCTCAACTTATTTTGATTTGCTTGCAGAGTTGTTATTTTTTC
>MU183838.1:123732-141658 GCA_016904865.1 Pissodes strobi | reverse complement strand
TTTGAAATATCCAACGCAATCGCTCGAGACTCTCCGTAGTTTTCAATTGCCCTACTCCATATATGAGTGACATAGGCCAATATATCTCCTGTCGATCTCTCTTTGCGAAAGCCGTATTGATTATCGCTGATTATTCTGTTGCTCTCGAGGTACTTGAGTAGTTGCTGGTTGACTACACGTTCCATGACTTTGGAGATTATTGGAAGCAAGGCAATCGGGCGATAGTTTGAGGGCGTGGTTTTCTTGCCTTTTTTTGGAACAGGTTGCACTCGAGCGACTTTCCAAGAGGATGGGTAAATCCCTTTTCTGTAAGAAAGAGAAAAAAGCCTGGAAAAAACAGGTGTTAGTTCGTTGGCGCAGTTCTTTAGCACGATGGCAGGTATTCCGTCCGGTCCTGATGCCTTTTGCGTATCTAGTTCTTTAAGGATTTTGCGAATATCACGATGAGAAAACTTGACTTCTGCCATGGTGGTGTTGATGTTCGGTATAGTGGGGAGAGTCTTGCTTTGGAGAACGTCTAAGGTAGAGTGCGATGAAAACATTTTTGCGAGCATGTTTGCTTTTTCTTTGGCTGTAGTCGCCGTGATGCCACGTTCGTCCGTCAAAGGTGGGAAAGACGTTTTTGTAAAGTTGTTACTTACTGCCTTTGCTACCGACCAGAAATTCCTGGAGCCACTGGGGCATTGCAAAAGTTTATTCCTGATCCTCTGATTGTGTTTGTCCTTAGTTTCGTCGATCACACGCTTGCACTCGTTTCTCGCTTCGACAAAATAATTGCGATTTTCAGCGGTCTGATTTTGCTGCCAGTACCTATAGGCTCGCTGTTTCCCTCCTACAGCTCTTTCGCATCTTTTGTCGAACCAGGGCTTTCCTTTTGATGGTAACTTGATGGAATTTGGGATGTATGCTTCCATCCCTGAGGAGATTACTTGCATGATCTCTTCGCAGCAGTCTGACGGGTCGTCAGTGGCAAAGCAGACGTCGAGCCAAGGAAAATCTAGGTAAAACTGCCTCAGATCGTCCCAGTTTGCAGAACTGTAATGCCAGATTTTGCGAGGCAATGGTGGATCCTTCTGTATGAGTGGCAATTCACAAACCGTTGTAATAAGTTTATGGTCGGAGGTACCTAATGGCGGACCAACTGTAACCTTGTACTGGTCAGGATTGGTGGTCAGAAAAAGATCCAGGAGGGCGGCGAATTCGCCCCTCTCTGAGATTCGAGTTGGTTCGTCTACAAGTTGAGTAAGCCCGCAGCTGATGGCAAATGCTTCCGCCTCTCTACCTTCGGTGGCGGTCTTGTTGTGATGTTTGAGCCAGTTGGTGTTGTGGGCATTGAAGTCTCCCAGAATGATTATTTCTGAACTGGGGTGATCGACCTGTATTGAGTCAAAGGTGGTAGCTAGTGTTGAGAAAAAGCTTTGGTGGGCTCTATCGCTCGGAGGGCGATAGAGACAACATATAAACTTGGTTAATCCCTTGGCGGTGAACTTGAGCCACATGACGTCAAGCTTGTTCGGTTCGAGTGTTTCCTCGCGGTGACATGAAAGGTCGCTTCGAGCAAAAAGGCATATTCCGAACTTATATCTAAATCGAGTATGTAAGTCGTAACCAGGATAGAGGTAGTTCACTGTTGTTGTTGTAGAACATACTTGTGTTTCTGTAAGGGCTAGTATGTGTGGTCTATTTGCTTGTAGATGTTGGTGTACCGAATTTATGTTTGTATTTAGGCCTCTTATGTTGCAGAAATCAATTCTAAATTGGTTCGGTATCTTTGCTGTCTGTGAAATGCGGAATGAAGGGCTCCCAGGGCCACCCAGCGCCCGGAGATCCGAATGGCCGAGGAGTTTACCTCCGGAATATTTTGATCCTGGAAGCATCATCATGTCCATATATTCCTACCGTGAAACCCGGGATCACCAGCGCGGAAGCGGAACGTGATTTGGGAAAACCACTTAGCGCTCCCCAATTCTGGTGGGGTGGTCTTTCACCGGACGATGCGAGTAGGCTTATGCATCTACCACCTAGGGCCGCTTCCACTCGAAGCATCGGCCGCAGACTCATTCCCTTGGCGGTCCCTAGTCTGACAGGGGTAAAAATGGGGTTTGTTGGATCACTCCCCAGTGATCAGCTCCAGACTTTGTACTTTGGTGTTCTCCAGCCTGGAGGAGGACGATGGGATTTGATGGGCCACATCCCGTGGCAACTCGGAATGGTGGGGGCGTCACTCCCCGTAATCAAACTGCTTTCACCAGTTTGACGTTCCTGCCAGCCAATACAATGCAGCCCCTCTTGTCACAAACTGTCATTGATCAGCTCCAGACTTTGTACTTTGGTGTTCTCCAGTCTGGGGGAGGCGATGGGATTTGATGGGCCATATCCCATGGCAACTCGGAATGGCGGGGGCGTCACTCTCCGTAATCAAACTCCTCTCACCAGTTTGACGTTCCTGCCAGCCAATACAATGAAGTTCCTCCTGGCACAAACTGTCATTGATCAGCTCCAGACTTTGTACTTTGGTGTTCTCCAGTCCATGTCCATCTGCAACAATGGGTATTATTTTAGATTCATTGATATGAATTATTTTGGTATGTTTACTTTTTGGGTTTTGAATTTCGATTTTATTATTTTCTAAAATTTTTGTTAAGGTGAATGGACCAGAGAATTTCTTTTTTGATTTCCCGGATCTTTGTTCGGCTTTCTTGTATACTTGAGAACCGATTATTATATTTTTCGTTGTCTTATTTTGATTGACTTTGTCAATAATTTTTTGTTTTAATTGTTTTGATTCTTCTGCGATTTGATCACATAGAATTTGGGTATTGTTTTTGTGGTTATTAATATATTCAGTGTAAACGTGAGATGGTATAAGATTCATAGGATCTCGTGAATCTGTGTGTCCTAATACGAGTTCTTGTGGACTAAAATGTGTACTAGAATGGATAGCGTTATTATATGAATTTGGGTCCGATTCTCGTAATATTCTTATATGTTCAATTAAGGTAGAATGTAGGCGTTCTACAGGTGAATTTGATTCATGGTGGTAAGGCGTTGTAAAGTGAACTTTAATATTATGTGCTTTTAAAAGTTCATCTACTACTACATTTTGGAATTCTGTTCCGTTATCTGAGATAATTTGTTTTGGTATTCCAAAAAATGAAAAGAATTCTATTAGTTGGTCGCAACATGATAAGGCATTGCCATGGTATGGAAGTGCTTGACCGAATTTGGAGAATTTATCTAAGAATGTTAGAATTTTTGGTTTTCCGACAACAAAGGTGTCAATATGCACGATTTCAAATGGTTTACTAGGTGTATCGGTGAGTACTAAAGGTTGATCGGGTGGTCTTCGATTATACTTGGATCTTTGGCAAATTTCACAGTTATTGATATAATTTGTTACATCTGCTTTTAAAGATTTCCAGTAATAATTAGTTCTTAAAAATTTGAGTGTTTCTTCGATACCACGATGGTTTGTTTTTCCTTCGTGTCGAAATTTAATCATTAGTATTCTTTCATTTTCTTCGACATTATTAACTAATTTTGTGCATTGGATAAGTTTCAAATTTCTAAAGTGATTAGTCATAGATTGTTGAAAATAAGGACGTAGATCTTTTGAAAAGAAGTAAATGTATGTAATTTTTTTACTTAAGTATTCCTTTAGGAAATTAGTGATTTCTGCCATATTTGTAGGTAAGGTTGCGTTTATTATTTGATTCCCATCAAATATCTCGCGGTCTACTTTAATATATTTATCATATGGGGAAATTTTGACAATAATTTGATAAGGTTTATTGTTAATTATTTCATCTAATAAAGTCATTTCAGTGTAGTTTTCATTTGCGTTAGTACTATGTACAGTATTGGCAATAATAGAAGCTGGTCTTATAGGTGGTTTAACTTGTATGTCTTGAAGAATTTTTATCTTAGGGTTTTTTGATGTTATTTGCTCAATTTCGGCAAGGGTCTCTGAAACAGTTTCTGAGGTTAGAATGTCCGGATTGAAGTCCTGATTTAAAAATTGATTAATATCATCGTTAATATCTCCCGGCCTATTAATAATCGAATCCGTTTCGAGGGCATTTAATTGTATTCTAGATAATGCGTCAGCATTCGTATTTTGTTTACCTTTTTTATACAGAATTTGATAGTCAAATTTTTGAAGCTTTAGCCTCCAGCGTATTAATTTACTATTTGGTTCCTTTAGATTAAATAACCAAACTAAAGGTCTATGGTCTGTGTATGTTTTAAATTTCCGGCCATAGAGATATGGTCTGAAATATTTGCAGGACAACACGATACCTAATAGTTCTTTTTCTATCGTTGAATATTTTTGTTCTGTTTCATTTAGAGTGCGCGATGCATAAGCTACTGGTTGGTCTTGCGGGGGTTCTCCTTGTGATAACACAGCACCAAGGGCGATAGTAGAGGCATCCGTAGAAAGGACAAAAGGTTTTGAAAAATCTGGATATCTTAGAATGGGGGCATTAGTCAATAATTCTTTTAAGTGATTAAATGATTGGATAAAAGCTGGCAAATGGTCTACTTTCGCATCTTTTTTTAAACATAAAATAAGTGGTTTAGTAATTTTGACGAAGTCTTTTATGAATCGACGGTAATAACCGGCTAATCCTAAAAATTATTTTATATCTTTTTGGGTTTTAGGAATTGGAAAGTTTTTTACTGCGGTTACTTTTTCCGGGTTTGGTTTAACTCCTTCAGGTGTGATTCTATGACCTAAGTATGCTACTTCATGATGTAAAAATTCGCTTTTGTCTAACTGTACTTTAAAGTTAGATTGTCTTAATCGTTCGAAAACTGATTTTAATCTAGTTATGTGTTCTTGAAGTGATGTTGAAAATATTATAATATCATCTAAATAAACGAGGCAAATTTCATTTCAAATTCCGCGTAAGACATTATTCATAACTCTTTGGAAGGTGGACGGGGCATTTTTTAGTCCGAAAGGCATGCGTCAAAATCCATAATGGCCAATGTCTGTTGAGAAAGCTGTTTTGCTTATATCAGAGGGTTCCATTTCGATCTGATTGAAGCCATTAGCTAGATCAAGGGTTGTAAAGTATTGTGCTTTTCCTAGTTTATCTAGATATTTGTGAAAGAGGTCACTTTTCGTCAATAGTCTTATCATTAAGTTTACGATAATCGATAACAATACGCCACTTTCGTTTTCCGGAGGCGTCCATTTTTTTGGAACTATCCAAATTGGGCTACTCCAAGGCGATATTGATTCTTGTATAATACCATCTTTGAGCATTTTTGTAATTTGAGAATTTACCTCCTGTTTGTGGATGTGTGAGTATCGATATGTTTTAGTGAATATTGGTGATTCGTCAGTTAGATTTATTTCATGTTTTATTTGATTTGTAAATGTTAGTGGGGTATTTTCGCAGTAGAAAATGTCCCCATATTCATAGCATAGATTTCGAATAGCTTTGTACTCTTCTTGATTACAGTGTTGCAATCGCAAATTTTTTAGATTTTGTTTTTGCAAGTCATCAAGGTATTGATTTAATTCGGAGTCTGTTTCCATTTTTTCTACGAAATTAATTTCAGTTTCTTCCAATATTTCGATATTAAGAGGTTCTGAAATTTTAATTTTAACACGTTCTTCTAGTGGATTAGTAATTACTGTGAACGCGCGAGAATCAATGATTTTTACTAGCGCTTCAGGCATTTCTGCACTGCCAAAATTTTTATATTTGAGAATACCAACACCATTTGATTTATCTACGGGTATCCTAACTTTTTGACTATTTCTAGGGTTTATTATTACTTCAAATGTATCAAAATGATGTATAGATGATATTTTATTTGGTTGGTATAAGGGTAACATAACATTTTTTGTTTCTAAGCATGAAGTTTCAAGATTTATGATAGCACCAATTTGTTTCAAAAAATCAATACCTCAAAGTCCATCGAATTTTGGGGAAAAATCAAAAAGATAAAATAAGGATTTCCTGTACATTTAAAGGATGGGAATATCGGTATATACATTACTTCATTATGCCTAGAGGGCGCATGTGCTGATCGCACAGAAAAGGGTTCTGACATAATTGAGTTTGGATACATTTTATAAGCAATATTAGGTTTTAAAAAGCTTGTACCGCTACCAGTGTCGATTAGAAATTTTGCATTAATTTCTGGTAATATGATAGCTGGTAAATCATTAATTGTATAATTTAACACAATTAAGTCGGGGGGTCTGGAATTTGGGTATCCCGAAAATTTTCATTATTCGAATGTTGATTTATATAATTCGAATTATTTTGATAAGTATCATTTTCATAATACATATTTTCGTAAAAGTCTTATTCTGGGATGTTTGTATCAGATTGGTTATTTTCATATTCTGGACAATAATATTGATTGCCGTATAATTGATTATCAGAATAATCAATTTGTTCTGGCTGGTTTTCAGAATAATCGGGTAAATTGTTTAGCGTTGTATTTGAGATAACCCACATCTTTAAAATACTATTTCATTAGACCTGATACATTAATTTTTGAGACACCCTATATATGGGTATATTTTGAGACACACCTTATACATGTAAAAGATAAAAACAAGTCATAAATTGAAGTCGAGTTTTTGCGAGGTTTTTTGGAGGAGATCCGAAAGGTATTGCTGGAGAACGAAAAATAGAGAGTCAGAAGCCAGCGGAGTGTACAGTTTATTTTAGTGAATTGTTTTGCTTCTGTGTTGCAATATTATGTCATTACAAGTCGGTAAAATGAAACTTATAATATTGTTATTATCATAATTTGTACCATATATTTTATACTCATTGATAATTAATATTTGATGGCCTAACATGTGTATACCTTTTCATATTGTTATTAACATAATTTACATAAATATTTCTTCTATTTTCATTGATAATTAATATTTGATGGCCTAACATGTGTATACCTGTTCATATTGTTACTAACATAATTTGCATAAACATTTCTCCTATTTTCATTGATAATTCATATTCGATGGCATAACGTGTGTATATATTTTGATATTGTTATTAACATAATTTACATAAACATTTCTTCTATTTTCATTGATAATTAATATTTGATGGCCTAACATGTGTATACATTTTCATATTGTTATTAACATAATTTGCATAAATATTTCGTCTAATATCATCGATAATTAATATTTGATAGCATAACATGTGTGGACATTTTGATATTGTTATTAACATAATTTGCATAAATATTCCTTCTATTATCATTGATAATTAATATTTGATTGCATAACATATGGATATATTTTGATATTGTTATTAACATAATTTGCATAAATATTTCTTCTATTTTCATGGATGATTCATATTTGATGGTATAACGTGTATATATATTTTGATATTGCTATAAACCTAATTTGCACAAATATTTCATTTATTCTCATTGATAATTCATATTTGATGGCATAACGTGTGTATATATTTTGATATTGTTATTAACATAATTTGCATAAATATTTCTCCTATTTTCATTGCTAATTCATATTCGATGGCATAACATGTGTATATATTTTGATATTGTTGTTAACATAATTTGCATAAATATTTCTCCTATTTTCATTGATAATTCATATTTGATGGCCTAACATGTGTATATATTTTGATATTGATATTAACATAATTTGAACAAATATTTCATTGATTCTCATGGATAATTCATATTTGATGGTATAACAAGTGTATATATTTAATGAAATCGTTTTATGCTGTGAATAACACTGTATTGTTTGCTGTCTTTTCGTGCTGGAATTTTAGTTTTAGTATGACTGTGATTGTAATGTAAGTAAGGGACTTGATGAATCCACTAACATTTTCATCCCCTGACTGAGCGAATATCCTAGCTATAAATCGTGAGCTTGCGAGCAAAGCACCCTAAGTCGTTCTTTTAACAAATGCTATATTTTTAATGATTTGCTTTTGTATGAAACCTATGTGAAATTTAAATTAACATTAATTTCTAACCTTGATTTTGACTTGATGCCAATTGCTTATAAGCACCCGAAATGATAAAGGATCTGTAGCCTGTGCACAATTACACAGAATGAAACCATATATCGTAATTGAAATGTATTATATCGAAATGACTATTAACTAAAAAGCAACAGTAAAGGAATAGTATTCAATCACAAATAATGTAATCAATCGCTAAGCGATAAGAAGGAAATATATATTAATCGGCCTGCAGGTCTTACTAGAGATATTAGCTCAATTTGCAACTATAGCTGAGTAGCCTCCCGTATGGAACCTCAGTACCTGCTGGCGACGTCTGGCTAACTAATACTAAACTCTTCAGTTTTGAATGTATTGTAGTATTGTCACAAGTGTGGAACGACAAATTGTGGTGCGTGAGACAGTAATTTAATTAATTGTTATACCTACTAATAAAGGTTGTACAGCATAACTCGGTTTAGGAATTGGGATCGAGGTTTTCTCTGCCATGCTCTTTTCCCTCGTGAATTCCAGGCGGAGTATGGCACGCTTTTCTCTAATAAATTAGGTGTATTAGGAATCTGTGGTTTAATTTACATGACGCACCTTTCCCTCAAATTTCCCTAATTGTGTTTGGTCGAAGCGCAATCCGAATAACTAAAATTGTGTAAGATATCATAATAACACAACGTAGGTATTAATTTTCTTTTCAATCTATTTTGACGATCATTGGCAAAATAAAGACAAAGCACAATTTTACCTATCTGATTCAACTATGTTGAATCGACCCGGGTAAGTTATACTACATATTGTTTATCGGTGTTATATTGTTTTGTGGTTGAACCGATTGATTGAATAATTCTTCAAAGACATATTTTTGTCTTGGATGTTGCGCATTTCTTAAAACAGTGTTTCCAGAGGAAACATCCATAGGTTCAGGTTGTTGCGTTCTCATAATTGAGGATGTTCGCTTGTCACTGACATAATTTGAATTATTAAAATAATTTGGTTGAAGTCTAAAATTATTTTGAGTTTGTCTTTGCATAGAATTTGCAAAATTAGGTCTTGGTTGAAATTGTTGATTAATTAACCTATTTTGAGTAAAGCTTGGATTATTAGAAGTCCATCTATTAAATCCTACAAATTACGGTCTATTTGCAAAAGTATTATTTCTAGGAATAAATTGTGAACTATGTAAACTTGATTGTGAATTACATACCACGTTTGTTGGAATATTATCGGAATAATACCTTCGATTAATATTTGGTGATTTTTGTACATTAGAAGGCATTATTGTGGTTTTCGTATTTAAATTTCCGCGATTTTTAAAATATAAGAAGTTTTCTTCTTCTTGAGCGAAACACATCGCTTCTTCAAGTGACGTTGGATTTTTTAAACGTACTACTAAGTGCATATGATAACTAAGTCCCTTTATAAATGTTTTTAGAATTAAATTACCATACTCGCTTATCTTTAATAGTTTAAGTTGTCTGGTATCGTTAGACATATTTACTTTTGAGAATAACAAACTTCTCGCATCTTGTAATCTAATACCAAATTGTTGCGGAGTTTCATTTTTTTCCTGCTTTAACGTAATAATATCTTGTATTACACAATCGATTGATCTTTTATCGGAAATGTATTAATTATGGCTTCTTTAACTGAATCCCAAGTTTGTAATTCTATTCTAGACGCTATTAGATCAGCAGCTCTACCAACTAGTTTATTTAAGATTGTATCGAATAAACAAACATTTATTTGTGCAGCAGGATTAGCTACATCTGTATGATTATTAATGAAATTGTCACACGCATTAATAAAACGATTTATCTGTTTTTGATTTCCATCAAATAAAGGTATATTTTCGGCTTGGTATCTACATTAAGGCATAATTAGGGTTTGCCATTTTGTTATTTTAATTATTTACTTATTAACTAATATTTAAAAATAAAGACTAGAGTTAAAATTATCAGATCTTCCAATTTATACGAGAAAGAAATAATAAATCGATAAGTTAATCAATAAAAGGATATTAAAGTAATGATGCACTTACAACAATAGAAGTACGACGATTTTCATTCTTAACTGCTAGGCCCAATAGGAGGAGCGATGCGTGTCTCTTCCCTGGATTAACGTATGAGTCTCAGGACGATGCTTGTTCCCAATTCTCGCACCAATAGGACGTTGAGCGATGTTTGTCTCTTCTTCCTTGGTCTGGTTACTTATTTTTAAAATTTTATGAATATTTTCTAAAGCTCAACCCTTAAAAAATATAATCTTAATTTACTTATGAGGCTCGGGACGATGCTTGTTCCCAAGTTCTCGCACTAATAGGACTTCTTCTTCCCTGGTCAGGTTGAATTGCCTTGCACCAACTTGATCAGAAATTTCGGAATTGCCACAAATCGTTGAAATGAACACAGATCGATATGCTCGATGCACGAAAAATCTGCTTGACAAATCCTACCGACTGCGCCAGTTACTATCTCGTAGACGAGGAGAACGTTTTTAAAAATTTTATTTCTTACAAGAAGGCTACAAGTACAACTGATTAACATAGGCGCTTCACTTATATGTATATACTAATAAATGCTTATGTTGCATGAGAATAAAGATATGGAAATCTCGGAAGGCTGACGTAATCTGCAGAATTGCAGTTTCTATGGGAATGTAACTTTGCTGAATTATTATTTCAAGAGATGGCAACAGGTTCAGAATCGATGAAAAAGCCGATACAAAAAAATATTGCAAGATAATTTTATACAGTTCAGGATTCAAAACCAACAAAAAAAGCCAATTAAATAGAAACTTTAATGCGGAATTGTATACAATTGTGCAGGAGAATTTTAAAAATATTATTAGAGCCGGAATGAAGAATTCAAAAAGAGATTCAGAATCTTGGAAAAGACGAACTAAATAAAAGCACCCAACAAGAAATGCGGAATCGACAAGAATAGATAATAGAGATGTAGAGTTGTACAAAAATGTGTAGGTATATTTTAAAGAGCTTAGAATTAAAGAATTATCAAGAGAATGAAAATTGAAGAACGAGGCAAAATAAAAAGATATTTTAACGTAGAATTGTACATAACTATTGCAGGGGAATTTCGTAGACACAATGGACGAAAAGTGTGAAATAAAAAGACACTTTAAAGTAAAATTCTACAAAAATGTTGCAGGAGCACTTTATAAACATTAAAACTCCAAGAATTAAGAGATCATCAAGATACTTAGGATCATCCTTGAAATGACGAAGTAAATAGAAACATCCGAAAAAGAGATTGAGAACCAACATAGATAACGAATATTAATGTAGAGTTGTAAAAAAATATGCAAGATAATTTTAGAGAATTCAGACCTGAAGAAATATCAAGAACTTTAGAATTGACGGAAAAGGCAATATGAAAAAATAGTGTGGTGGAAAGAAAGCTAAAGCTGATGACCCTTTGATAAACGTTTATTGATTGATTTCGTCATTACAATATATGACAATAATGCTTAGTTGCTTACGAGCTAATTAGGATGTGCACACTGCTGACTAGGTAATAAAAGTGAATGAACTTATAGACTAATACAGGGTGAATATATTTAAACCTCTACAATAGCTTAGCCTAGAATTGCAAAACAATTTTATAAAATACATGACACACAGTCGACGAAAAATGTGAAATCAAATTTCTTTAAAGTAAAATTTTACGAAAATGTTGCAGAAGCATTTTATAAATATTATAACTGCAGGAATGAAAAATTCAACAAGAGAAATGATATAGAAGCTTATATAAAAGTATTGCCTGAGAATTTTACATCATTCAATGCTGAAAAGGTAAAGAGTTCGATAAAAGATTAAAAATTATTAAAAAAAAACAAATTAAAAATAGGAAAATTTGATTGCCGAATTATTGTTTCAAGTTGATCTAAAATAAAGTTATGGAGTTCAGAACTGAAGGAGTGGCAACAGATTCAGAATCGATGAAAAAGACGATATCAACAAATATTGCAAGATAATTTTATAGAGTTCTGGATTCAAAATCGACCAAAAAATTAGCGAATGAAATAGAAACTGTAATGCAGAATTATACAAAGGTGTTGCAGGATCATTTTGAAAATATTATTGAAGCAGGAATAAATAATTCAATAAGGATTCAGAATCTTCGAAAATACCAAATAAATAAAAGCATATATCAAGAGATTCGTAATAGACGAAGATGGCTAAGTGAAATATAAAATTGTACAAAAATATGTAGCAATATATTAAAGAGCTCAGAACTAAAGAATTATCAAGAGATTCAGAATTGAAGAAAAAGACTAAATAAAAAGATACTGTAACGCAGAATTGTACATAACTATGGCAGGAGAATTTCATATAGTACAGGATCCACAATCGAAAAAAAGTGTGAAATAAAAAGACACTTTAAAGTAAAATTGTACAAAAATGTTGCAGGAGCATTTTATATATATTAAAATTCTAGGAATTAAGAGATCATCAAGAGACTTAGGATCCTCGAAATGACGAAGTAAATAGAAGAGATTCAGAATCAACATAGATGACGAGAGTTGTAAAGAAAATGTGCAAGATCATTTTAGAGAGTTCAGACCTGAAGAAATATCAAGAAGTTCAGAATTGACGAAAACGGCAATATAAAGAGATAGCTTAGCCTAGAATTGCAAAAGAATTTTATAGAATACATGATCTACAGTGTTTAATAAAAGATACTTTAAAAAAATTATAACTGCAGAAATTGATAATTCAACAAGAGAAACGAACTAGAACCTTGTACAAAAGTATTGCCTGAGAATTTTACATCATTCAGTGCCGGAAAGGTAGAGTTCGACAAAATGTTAAAATTCATTACAAAAAAAAGCAAAATAAAAATTGGAAAATTTTATTGTCGAGTTATTGTTTCAAGTTGACTAAAGTAATTTTATAGGGTTCAGAACTGAAGGAGTGGCAGCAGATTCAAAGCCGATGAAAAAGAAAATATAAAAATATTGCAAGATACACTTTTTATAGAGTTCAGACTTCAAAACAGTTCAGATTTCAAAACAGCCAAAAAAACGAATGTAATAAAAGCTTTAATGCAGAATTATATAAAAGTGTCGCAGGAGCATTTTAAAACTATTATTTTAGCAATAATGAGGAATTCAACAAGAGATTCAGAATCTTCGAAATGAAGAAATAAATAAAAGCATCCAACAGGAAATTCGGAATCAACAAAGATGGCTAATACAAGTGTAGAATGGTACAAAAATTGTAGGAATATTTTAAAAAATTCAGAACTAAAGGGATTCAGAATCGACGAAAAAGGCAAAATAAAAAAATTCTTTAACATATAATTGTACACAGCCGTTGCAGGAGAATTTTATAAAGTACAGGATCTACAATTGATAAAAAAATGAGAGATTGAAAGATAGTTTAAAATGTGTGCAGAAATGTTGCAGGAGCATTTTATAAATATTATAACTCGAGGAATTAAAAGTTCAACAAGATATTCAGAATCCTCGAAATACCTAAACAAATAGAAACTTGCAGCAAGAGTTCCATAATCGACTAAGAATTGTAAAAACTGTATAAGAGAATTTTAATTAAGTTCAAAATTGAAGAACTGCTCTAAAGTTATTTTATAGGGTTCAGAACTGAAGGAATGGCAACAGATTCCGAGCTGATTCAGTTCAGATTTCAGAATCGACAAAAAGCGAATTAAATAGAAATTTTAATGCACGATTTTCCATAGGTGTTGCAGGAGCATTATTTTAAATATATTATAACTGTAGGAATGAAGGGTTCAACAAGAGATTCACAATCCTCGAGAAAACGAAATAACTAGAAGCATCCAACAAGAGATTCAGAATCAAGTAAGATTGCTAATACAAATCTTGGATTTACCAAAAATGCATGGCAGTGTTTTGATGAATTCAGAACTAAGGGAATATCAAGAGATACAGAATCGACGAAAAAAGCAAACTAAAAAGATAAAAAATACACTTCACTGTAGAATTGTACATAACTATTGCAGGAGAATTTTATAGAGTACAGGATCCACAATCGACGAAACCTGATACTTTTAAGTAAATTTGTACAAAAATGTTGCAGGATAATTTTATAAATATTATAGCTGCAGGAATGCAGAGTGCAAGAAGATATTCAGAATTCTCGAAATGACGAAATAAATTGAAAATTCCAACAAGAGATTCATAATCGAAGAAGAAGAAGAAGAATAATAGTGTAGAATTGTAAAAAATGTGCAAGAGAATTTTAAGGAATTGAGAACTGAAGCAGTATCAAGAAATTCAGAATTGACGGAAATGACAATATGAAAATTTAGTTGCAGGAGTATTTTATAAATATTATAACTGCAGGAATGAAAAGTCCGACAAGAGAATTGTAAAAAAATGTGCAAGGAAGAACTGAAGAAATATTAAGAAATTCAGAATTGCCAGAAAAGGCAATATAAAAAGATACCTATGCCTAGAAATGCACATAGCTGTTGCAGGAAAATTTAATAGAGTACATGATCCACACTCGACAGAAAACTTCCAACAAGAGATTCATAACCGAGGAAGAAGAAGAATAATAGTGTAGAATCGTAAAAAATGTGCAAGAAAATTTGAAAGAGTTGAGAACTGATGAAATATCAAGAATTTCAGAATTGACGGAAAAGGCGATATAAAAAGGCACCTTAGCTTAGAATTGCAAGAGAATATTATGGAGTACATAGTCCATAATCGATGAAAATGTGAAATAATGATACTCTAACGAAAAGTTATACAAAAATGTTGCAGGATCATTTTATAAATATTATAACTGCAGGAATAAAGAGTTTAACAAGAGATTCAGAATCAATGAAGATGACGAATAATAGTGTAGAATTGTAAAAAAATTTGCATGAGAAAGAACTGAAGAAATATTAAGAAATTCAGAATTGGTAGAAAAGGCAATATAAATAGAGACGTTAGCTTAGAATTGCACATACTTGTTGCAGGAAAATTTTATAGGGTACATGATCCACATTCGACAAAAAAAATGTGAAATAAAAATATACTTTAAAGTAAAATTGTACACAAATGTTGCAGGGGCATTTTATAAATATTGTAACTGAATGAAGAGTTCAACATGAGATTCAGAATTCTCGAAATGTCGAAATAAGTAGAAACTTCCAACAAAAGATTCATAATCGATGAAGAAGATAAATAATAGTGTAGAATTGAAATAAAATGTGCAAGGGAATTTTAAAGAGTTCAGAACTGAAGAAATATTAACAAATTCAGAATTGACGGAAAGGCAATATAAATGGTACCTTAGCACATAATTGCACATACCTGTCGCAGGATAATTTTATAAAGAACAGGAGCAATAATCGATGAAAAATGCGAAACAAAAAATATTTTAAACTAATATTGTACAGGAATGTTGGAGAGGCATTTTATAAATACTATAACTGCAGGAATGAAGAGTTTATTTAACAAGAGATTCGGAATCCTTGAAGTAGCGAAATAAATAGAAACTTCCAACAAAAGATTCAAAATCGACAAAAAAACGCAAAATAAATAAAAAGGCACTAGAATTTTACATTACTGGTGCAGGAGAATTTTATAGAGTACAGGACCTACAATTAACGAAAAATGTAAAATAAAAATATACTTTAAAGCAAAATATTCCAGGAGTATTTTATAAGTATTATAATTCGAGGAATGAAGAGTTCAACAAAGGATTTAGAATCCTCGAAACGGCGAAATAAATAGAAACGTTCAACGAGAGTTTCAGAATCGACGAAGATGACGAATAATAGTGCGGAATTGTAAAAAAAATGTACAAGACAATTTTAAAGAGTTCAGAACTGAAGAAATATCAAGAATTTCATAATGGACCAAAAAATCCATATAAAAAGATACCTTTCCTAGAGTTGCACATAGTTGTTGCAGGAGAATTTTATAGAGTCCGGATCCACAACCGACGAAAAATGCGTTTTAAAGTAAAATTGTACAAATATGTTTCAGGGGCATTTTATAAATATTTTTACTACAGGAATGGAGAGTTCATCAATAGATTCGGAATCCTCGAAATACCAAAATAAATAGATGACGAAATAAATAGAAAATTTTAATAAGAGTTTCAGAATCGACGAAGATGACGAATAATAGTGTAGAATTTTACAGAAATATGCAAGAGAATTCTAAAAAATTGAGAACTGAATAAATATCAAGAAATTCAGAGTTGACGAAAAAGGTCTAGAATGGCACATATCTAATGCAGGAGAATTTTGTAGAGTACAGGATCCACAACCGACGAAAAATGTGAAATAAAAAGATACTTGAAAGTAAAATTGTACCAAAATGTTGCAGGAGCATTTTATAATTATTTTAACTGAAGGAATAAAGAGTTTAGCAAGTGATTCAGAATCATAAAAAGAAGCCAAAGAGAAATAAGAAAGGAGAATTTTGCATCATTCAGTGCTGAAAAGATGAAGAATTACTTATACTAAAATGTAGAATTGTATACAAATTTTGCAGAAGAACTTCAATGAAATCAAATCTGATGAAATGAAGAGTACAGCAAGAGATTCAGAACCGACGAAGAAAATGAAATAAAAAAATAATTTAAAGTCAAATTGTACAAAAATGTTGCAGAAAAATTTGAAAAATTTAAAATTGAAAGAATGAAAAGTTCAACAAGAGTTTCGGAATCGAGAAATGAAGCGAAATAAAATAAAAACACTTTAATATTGTATTAAAATTCAGCAGAAAAGCTTTTTAGAGTTCAGAACTGAAGAAATGTAATGTTCAACAACTGATTCAGAAGATTCTATAATGCAAAATTGTGCAAAAATATTGCAGGAGAATTTTGTATCATTCAGTGCTGAAAAGATGTAGAGTTACTTATACTAAAATGTAGAATTTTATACAAATTTTGCAGGAGAACCTTAAAGAAATCAAATCTGATGAAATGAAAAACACAGCAAGACATTCAGACGAAGTAAATGAAATACAAAAATAATTTAAAGTCAAATTGTGCAAAAATGTTGCAGAAGAACTTAAAAAATTTTAAATTGAAAGAATGAAAAGTTCAACAAGAGATTCGGAATGGAGAAAGAAGGCGAAATAAAATAAAAAACACTTTAATATTGTATTAAAATTCAGCAGAAAAGCTTGTTAGAGTTCAGAACTGAAAAAATGTAATGTTTGACAACAGATTCAGGAGATTCTATAATGCAAAATTGTACAAAAATATTGCAAGAGAATTTGGTTTCATTCAGTGCTGAAAAGATGAAGAGTTACTTATACTAAAATGTAGAATTGTATACAAATTTTGCAGGAGAACTTCAAAGAAATCAAATCTGATGAAATGAAGAGTACAACAAGAGATTCAGAACCGGCGAAGTAAATGAAATAAAAAAATAATTTAAAGTTAAATTTTACAAAAGTGTTGCAGAAAAATTTGAAAAATTTTAAATTGAGCGAGTGAAAAGTTCAACACGGGATTCGGAATCGAGATAAAAGGCAAAATAAAAAAAAAAACTTTAATAATGTATTAAAACTCAGCAAAAAAGCTTTTTATAATTCAGAACTGAAGAAATGTAATGTTCAACAAGAGATTCAGAAGATTCTATAATGCAAAATTGTACAAAAATATTGCAGGGGAATTTTGCATCATTCAGTGCAGAAAAGATGTAGAGTTACTTATACTAAAATGTAGAATTGTATACAAATTTTGCAGGAGAACCTTAAAGAAATCAAATCTGATGAAATGAAAAGTACAACAACAAGAGATTCAGAACCGACGAAGTAAATGAAGTAAAAAAAATAATTTAAAGTCAAATTGTACAAAAATGTTGCGGAAGAATTTAAAAAATTTAAAATTGATAGAATGAAAAGTTCAACAAGAGATTCGGAATCGAGAAAGAAGCCGAAATAAAATAAAAAACACTTTAATATTTTATTAAAATTCAGCAGAAAAGCTTTTTAGA
>MU183838.1:113597-123722 GCA_016904865.1 Pissodes strobi | reverse complement strand
AATGAAAAGTTCAACAAGAGATTCGGAATCGAGAAAGAAGGCGAAATCAAAAAGAAAGAATTTAATATTGTACTAAAATTCAGCAGAAAAGCTTTTTAGAGTTTAGAACTGAAGAAATGTAATGTTCAACAACAGATTCAGAAGACCCTATAATGCAAAATTGTACAAATATATTGCAGGAGAATTTTGTATCATTCAGTGCTGAAAATATGAAGAGTTACTTATACTAAAATGTAGAATTGTATACAAATTTTGCAGAAGAACTTCAAAGTAATCAAATCTGATGAAATGAAGAGTACAACAAGAGATTCAGAACCGACCAAGTAAATGAAATAAAAAAATAATTTAAAGTCAAATTGTACAAAAATGTTGCAGACGAATTTGACAAATTTGAAATTGAAAGAATGAAAATTCAACAAGAGATTCGGAATCGAGAAAGAAGGCGAAATAAAATAAAAAACACTTGAATATTGTATTAAAATTCAGCAGAAAAGCTTTTTAGAATTCAGAACTTAAGAAATGTAATGTTCAACAAGAGATTCAGAAGATTCTTTAATGCAATATTATACAAAAATATTGCAGGAGAATTTTGTATCATTCAGTGCTGAAAAGATGAAGAGCTACCTATACTAAAATGTAAAATTATATACAAATTTTGCAGGAGAACTACAAAGAAATAAAATCTGATGAAATGAAGAGTACAACAAGAGATTCGGAACCGATGAAGTAAATGAAATAAAAAAATAATTTAAAGTCAATTGTACGAAAATTGTACAATTTTAAATTGAAAGAATGAAAAGTTCAACAAGAGATTCGGAATCGAGAAAGAAGCCGAAATCAAAAAGAAAGAATTTAATATTGTACTAAAATTCAGCAGAAAAGCTTTTTAGAGTTTAGAACTTAAGAAATGTAATGTTCAACAAGAGATTCAGAAGATTGCAGGAGAATTTTGTATCATTCAGTGCTTATAAGATGAAGAGTTCCACAAAAGATTTAGGTTAGTACAAAAAATGCAACATAAGGATAGAAAACTGTATTGCTGAAATATTGCATAAAATGGAATTAAGATAATGTTGTAGATTTCAGAGTGACAATAGATTCAAAATCAGCGAAAAAGACGATATAAAAGATATTTTATTGTAGAAATGTAGACAAACTTTGCAGGATAAGTTTATAAAGTTCAAGATTCAGAATCAATGAAAAAGGTGAATAAAATAGAAGCTCTAATATGTAGAATTAGGGAATAAAGAGATTCAGAATCCTCGAAAAGGCCAAATAAATAGAAACGTTCGCTATTCAGACTCGACGAATAATGATGTAGATTAGAATAGGATAAAAATATGCTGAAAAATTTTATTCTGTTCAGAACTGAAGGCATAAAGAGTTAAAGAAAGAATAGGTTCAGTATTGATAAAAAAAGGGAAATAAATAAAAAAAAATGTGCCTCGCTTTTATAAGCACATAACTGAAGTAAAACTTCTGAAAGATATAAGGAATTGAGTTTTTATTCAAGTTTTTTTATTAACTTTTGCCCCTGGTTTCGATACATTTTTCGATTTTTGTCTCTTTCTTTTCAACTTACTTTCGCCGAAAACCGGGTTTCTCTAACTTCTTTTTATTATTTTTTTTTTCTTTATTTCATTTTATAATATTCCTATTAACTTTGCAAACAATTTTTCTTTTTTATTAATTTGTTTTTTCTTTGACTTTATAATACTTTTATTAACTTTCCGAACAATCTTTTGTTTTTTTTTCTTATTTCGTTTTATAATATGTACTTACTTTTATTATTTTTTTTAGATTTTTTTCAATTTCTTTCAATTTTTCAAAAATTTTTGTTTTTTTTTATAAAGCATTTTTTTCTTCCCATTTTTGCCATCCTTGACCTAGTAGCAGAACTTCTTCGCCTTTTTTTCGGCGAAAACCGCGTTTCTCTGACCTTTTCTTTATTTTTTTACTTATTTCGTTTTATAATACTTTTATTAACTTTCCGCACAATTTTTGCCGTTTTTTTAAACTTTTTCCCATTTTTCTCGAAATTTTTTGGGTATCCGGGGAGTTGGGGAGGTGGAAGGTATAATTCTCACCTCCAATGATGATCCCTTGACACGAAGTCATAGCTAGGATCCTCATTTTATCAGGGCTACGTGTCCTGAAAATTTCAACCCTCTTACCATACTGGAGCATGCTCAATTAAAGGGGCGTTTCACTTTGATAAGCAATTTTTTCTGACTTTACCCTCGCTAATGAAGTTTCACTTTAAAAAAAAATGCTTTAACATTGAATTGTACAAAACTGTTGCAAGAGAATTTTATAGACTACAGGATTCAAAATTAACGAAAAAGGCGAAATAAATAAAAACTATAATAAAAGAAAAGTCTTCATAACTTAAGGGACGAAAAGTCCAACAAGAGATTCAGAAGATGCTTTAGTGCAAAATTGTACAAAAATATTGCAGGAGGTTTTTGCACCATTCAGTGTTGAAAACAGGAAGAGTTTTAAAAGTGATTTAGGTTTGTACAAAAAAAAGCAAAATAAAGACAGAAAGCTTTATTGCTGAATTATTGTACACAATTATTGAAATAAGACAAATTCAGAAGTGAAAGATGACAACAGATTCAAAATTGGCGAAGAAAGTAACACAAAAAATACTTTGTCGTTGTACAACAATTTTCCAGGATAATTTGTAGAGTTCAGGATTTAAAATCGACGAGAAAAGCTAATTAAATAGAAACTATAATATAAAATTACGCAAAAGTGTTGCAAGGGCATTTTATAAATATTATAACCGCAGGATAAAGAGAATGTAGATTAAAGAGATTCATCATACACGAAAAGGCTAAATAAATAGAAACGAAGGAATAAAGTTCAGCATTGATGAAAAAGGGTAATTAAAAAATGTTTTAATGTAGAATTGTACAAAAGTGTTGCAGGAGAATTTTATAAACTACGGTACCCACAATCTACAAAAAGGCCAAATAGATAGAGGCTTTTATAGTAGAAACGTTTTCATAACTGAAGGGATCAGAAGTCTAACGAAAGAACCAGAATCGATGAAAAATGCTAGGTAAAAATATACTCAGAAGTGAAAAATTTGCAAAAAATGTTGCTGAAACAGATATTTGCAATTTTGTGAATGTTTTAGATTAATAGCAGGACATGTCTGTAGACAGAGATACTTTAATGAAGAATTGTACAAAAGTACTGCAGCAGGAGCATCTTATTTATATGGTTCATAACTGTAGTAATGAAGAATCTCACAAAACATCCAAAACCGACGAGTAAAGCGATATAATTGAAGAAAAGCCACAATGTAGAATTGTACAAATGTGTTGCAGCAGGAACATTTTTAGAACTCATCTCTGGAGATATAAAGAATTCATCACAACATGCAGAATCAGCGAAAAATGCAAATTGAAAACACTTTAATGTAGAATTGTACAAAAGCGTTGAAGCAGTAATATTTTGCGTGATAAATATTATTTTAAGAATTAATTTAATATTTTTCTATTATTACTTTCAGGATTCATGCTGTTTAGAATTTTATACACATTATTTGTGTTCTAATTTTCTATAATGGTATTCACTTTCTTTTTTGTTATGATCCGGTTTATGGATGTTTATTAGTGTATAATTTTTGTTTAATTCATTCAATGTAGATATTTTTGAATTAGAATTTAGGATTAGATTCAAAAAACCAAATCATCCAAAACCTACTAAAATGCTCTAATACGTTCTTTTTGTTTAATCCGACAGCAACATGGCAGTTTCTTTCTCTTCTCACCACCCTTGGTATATTTTGAAAAATGTTTTAATAAAGAGGAAAACTAAACGTTACTTAACTGATATACGATTGAACTAAATTCGATAACTTTGTACTGGCAATCGCTGCGCAAATGAGCTTTGATGCTTTGTACTTGATACTTCTGACCATTTTAAAAATATTTAATTTCGAAATTGTGGGAGTTAAAAATCGTAAATAATTTAAAGCAAAATTCACTGGAATATATTAATAAATACATTTGCAGGGCAACACTTCTGTGTTAGGAATCATAAAGCCGTCAGTATCCCATTATGTTGGGACCGGTACTACGAGCCAAACGAAAAAAAAAAAATCTCGATAAGTTGCTACCGTTAAAGCTCTGCGAGCGGTCGCCCTTCCAACCCCTTCAATCGCCCTTCGCAGCTTTTTTCAGCCCTCAGCGCCCTATCGTGACGTCTTTGATTTGACACCGATTAGATCCCGAGAATAATAAAGTGATAATATTTCACAGCTTGGATCCGTTCTTAAAGGTGGTCTTGAGCCCTATTCATGTGCCAGCTCCACACATGCGGTTTTTTATTATTTATTTTTCGATTTGGGAATTGTTTCGATCGTCATGTAACGTGTTAGGTTTGAATGCTGATTGTACGTAGATAACTGTGCATGGGTTTTGTTCGATTGTCGCACTCTTATTTGTTAAAATGGACCGACGAAATGAAAAAATTATAATGAGGATTCAGTACAATTCAAGAAATGGAATTAATGAAACAGTTAGGAAAACACATTTAAAGTATAGTAATGTGATCAATATTTAAAGTGTTAGCCCCTTGGTTTCTTCATAATTCCCTGCGTCGCGTCGCGTCACGTCGCTCAGTCTCATTTCTATATCGTCCCGAGTAGACAGGCGATAAAGAACATATAAAAAAACCCAAGGAGAGTTAATGGGGGCATCTCGTAGGCCATTATAGAAGAATGGGCTCCAATCTAATTCTTCACCAAATCTTTCCATGAAATAATTGATTGCCAACATTGGGTGGTGCTTTCTGCCTCGTTGGCTAATACATATAAACATTCCCATATTGCGCATTCATAATTAATTCAACCTAACCCTAGATAAGTTAAGGCAAATCGTTATCGATTATATTGTACTAAACGCAATCGTTTATTAAACCACCACAATTATGTATATGGCGGATACAAACCTTAGAAAGCCTACTCCAAATCCCGTTAGAATGTTAACATATTTCCAAACACAAAGCCCATATCTTAATTAAAGCCCGAGAAGATTACGATCTGGAACGGAACCGAAACCCCCCTTCAAACGATCTCCGAGATGCAGGTCGTTATTAACGACTCGCTGATCATTAAAAAATTTGATTTATTTTTTAACACATACGGACTATTGATTTAGAGATCGTAAGCTAGATTAAGTTGTTCGGTTTCTCTATTAGGTAATATGCTGGTGTTAACTGCAGCTATATCTTTCAAGATCGATGATTTTGAATGTAGATCGTTTAAGCGGACGAACATGACGATTTTGTAGTTGTAGCGGCGGTATTCGGTGATGTATTTACGTAATTGATTAGACTTCTTATTACTTATTTAGATTTAAAGATTACAAGACTACACTTCTTGTTACTAATAAGGAGAAGAAAAAAACTAAAATAACAATTTCGCGAGAACGGGAAGAGCTACGTGAGACGGCGTCATCAGTGGGGGGTGGGAATTATACCCCGACCACCCCGATTACCCAAAATTTTTCGAAAAAATGGGAAAAAAATTGAAAAATGCGTAAAAATATATTCGGAAAGTTAATAAAAGTATTATAAAACCAAACAAGAAAATAAAATAACAAAAAAAAATTGTTCTGAAAGTTAACAAGAGTATTATAAAACGAAATAAAGAAAAAAATTAATACAAAAAAAGTTAGAGAAACGCGGTTTTTGGCGAAAAAAAGGAAAAAAATTAAAAAAGAAACCGGGGGCAAAAGTTGAGAAAAAAAGCTTTAAAAAAAATAAAAGCTCAGTTCCTTATATTTCTTTCAGAAGTATCACTTCAGTTGTGTGCTGATAAAGGTGAGGAACATAATTTCTTATTTACTTTGTGTCACTTCAGAATAGAAGAAACTCGAATTGAATTAAAAGAAAACTTTAAAATTAAGTTGAGTAAATTTGAAATTTACATTGACGAGTACCTAAGCGTAGGCTCGAATGAGCTGTCTTCTAGCTTAATCAGTTAATTATTTAAAAGGCTCTACCATCTTGTAACCTGCACAAGTCGCAAAATCTCCTATTTAAATGGAACGCGATTTGGCTTAGACTGCAACAAAATGACATATGAATAATAAAATCAGTACCGAAAATTTGCTATTAAAATGAGCAATAAAACCAGAAGATAAATCAATCAACCATTGATCCCAGTTAACTCAGATCAGTTATACCTGCTAACAACTTCTCTTTTGAAACACTAATATATAAATAAATACAGATAAACGGCTGAACAGAAAATCAGTTTGCTACCATAAGATAATTGTTATGGGTATTACATTTATTGCAACATAACTTCAAATCTAGAAATTAATTAAAATATTTAATTGTTTGGTAGTAGGTACCACAGTACTATGAGATATTACTTAAAAAATAAACCGACAGTAGAAGCTAAATCTTAAGAAAAGCTGACAAATAATTGAACTAATTTACTTCCCTGCAGATAATATCTGCGGTACAATAATTATTGAAAACTAAATCGAAAAACATTTAAAAAGAGAAGTTGTATTGCAAAAAAACAGAAGTTATTAAAAAGTAAAGTTATCAACAAACCTAACTATTCGGTTAAAGTTAAAACAAAAGTTTAGCTAGCTGCAACGTGAAATAATAATCTTTTACGACATTTAAAAGAAAAACGTAAACCAACCTGTTATATATAAAAAAAGCAAGTTTAAAGCGTGATTCCTGCCAGAGATCGTCGCAGAAAGGGCCAAATATAACCTTCGCTGTAGTGGGGAGTGTCGCCGGAATTTTTGTATGACCTGTACTGGGCTGGATAAGGTAACAACAAAGGTGCTCTACCAACAAAATTACCACAATATTAGATTTTTCTGCAGTGTTTGTGACTCTCCTGCGTTAAAATATCTTCACGACAAAGTATCACAGCTCCAAGGATCGCAGATCTCTCTGGAAAATGTCGAAGCTCTGGGAACCTGTTTAAAGAAGAACAATGACCGTCTTCCAATCATTTCTGAAATTTACGACACTTTGAGTAACCATGACTCTAAATGGAAAATTTTATACAAAAATATAGCTGACATTCGCAGCCTCCATACCAGATTCTCTGATAATAGACAAGAAACTTCGTTCCATTCGATCAAGGAAAAGAAGCAAGATATATTCAATCCGTCATCTAATTTTATGGACAATCATGATGAGTCTATTAAAGTTCAGATTCACGACTCATCAAAGGAAGAGTTATTATAGGAAATGAACGATATGCCAAAAAGTGTAAATCAAATGGCACTTACGATAGAAAAGTTGGCTGCCAAAGATAAGCCAATTATTAGGAGTAACCCAGTAACAGTGAAAAAATCGATTTCGACTCAGATCGACCACACAGATAACCATGACACCGTGGTTATTACTTCTCCTAAAGTCATTGCTCTCACACCTCACATGTCCCTCATAAAATAAGACTCGCATTATGTGGTAGTGTCCAAAATCCCACCTGCTTATACAGCAAACCAGCTTGCACACTTTGCCAAAGAAAAACTGAGAACTACTGACTTTATCCGATGCTTTCCACAATGCTGAAGAATAAGGACTGTTTATACTCGGATTTCAAAGTTGGTGTGCATAAACGGTCACCTAACGCAGCTTAAGGACATAAGTATGTGGCCTCCGGGTACTGAAATAGTCACTGCCAATTCATCTTTAATGCCCTTAAAGGTATCGCCGCCTACATCAACCACTGGCTATCAACAATTTGTACCAAGCGCTTTGGACGCCCGAAGCCTACCACCACGGTCTGACTCAACATTTGTACATATACCTATGGGGGTGAGGTCTACAGGACCTGGTAACTGCAAATAAGGGAACATTGCGCAATGACCTTAGTGGATGTTAAAAATGTGTTTAACACAGCATCTTGGGCAGCCATCAGCGACGAGCTTGACGAAATAGGATTAAGTTCAAACCTCAAAAACATTCTAAACGTACACTTTTAAAATAAAAAAGAAGATAGATGAAACTTGCATATGCTGCGGTGCAGCTGTAGATGACCCAAACCACACTGTGTTTGAGTGTCCTCAATGAGCAGTTAAGCGTCAAAACCTCTACTCGGACTTGGGAGATATGAATGCAAACAACGTCAACTACAAAATGCTCGAATGTGAGAATATGTGGAATAAAATAAGTGATTTTATTACTTATATGATAAATTCAAAAGGAAAACTGGAGTTAAGCGCACATGCTATTGCGAAAAACTAGGGAAACTGAATTACCATTTAGAAAACTATACAGACAAGACCATACCGGCCTTCATCTGAGGAGATGTTCTTAGGGACGGGTCCAGATGGAAGCGGCAGGTAAACAACACATAGGAGTTTAGTGGGTAGGGGTGGACCGCGTCCCACACCTAGTGCGTTCCAAGGTTCTGGGTGCCTTCGTGTGTCCTCAGGTAAAAAGTGCGTCAAAAGCATTGTCCGTCGTGAAATAGAAAAAGGGGGTGAGATCTGTTGGGGTTGGCTCTAACAGGAAAGCTTTGGCTGCCTGTAAGTCTCTTGCGCTGGAAAATTTGTAGGTTGTTGTGGAGAAAAGTACGAAGAGGAATGGTGGACTGGATATGGACCCAATGACTCCTATAGTGCGGCTGTCGCGAGATTCGGATGCGGCTAATGGTCGTTATTTGCTGGCTAGACTGAGGGACCCCTCCATATTAAGGGCTCTTCAGCTATATTTGTCTGTCTCCATGAACAACCCTCCAATGTATGTTTTGAAGGGTACACCAACACTAGCATCAAATTAGCTCTAGCTTCGGAAGGAACTCCTAGTGACGTGTGTTCAAAACCACGCTTTCAAATCTAACGATTTAATTTTATACAATTTTAACATTCCACGCCACTGTCTCGCATTCCAAAGAAATTAAAATCCATGCCGATACTACTAACGCCATCTCTTGTTTACAACGTTTATCCACTGCATCAGGCAGTCTAGAAAGCTAAAGGGCAGTTTTCACGTTTTGAGACCCACTAATCTCTCTAGATCTCTACTCAAGTGACATTGTGGTATCCAGCTATAGTCATCGTCATCTCAAGCCTACAAGTAAGGTATTTATCTACCATTATCCTCAATCTCAGTATGACGCTGTACCATTGCTGTACTGGCGTTCCCATTGGTCTTGTCCATGGGTTCTCAATATTAATCGAGTCTTGTCTCGAATCTCAATTACATTCACATTCTCTCAAACGCGGTACTATCGCTGTACTAGCGTTCCCATTGGTCTTGTCCATGGTTTCTCAATATTAATCGAGTCTTGTCTCGAATCTCAAGTAAGTATACTCAGAGTTAACAATCATTCTCTCAACATCTCAAACGCGGTACCATCGCTGTACTAGCATTCCCATTGGTCTTGTCCATGGGTTCTCAACATTGGTATATCCCCTACGCGGATTTCAGCTTATCTATGCTACCTGCATAGCATGTTTTACAATCATTTTTGCGTGTATAAAAACCGCATTCACAAAGGCATCCATGTCATGCTATTATGCAATAACTGCATACCATCTCAAACTACTACATTCAAGTCATTCTTATTTGCAAGAAATTGAACCACATTGTATATAGAAGCTAGCAAGAGACTTAGCAAGTATTGTTTAAAGTGACTTTCCCCAGTGTTGGAAGATAAACTGCTGATCATTGAACGTTTCCCGTCAACTGTGAACATAGTGTACATAGTAGCTTATAGGTGAACATTAAGGTAATATTTATCCTGTTATTATTGCTTGTATATTACTGTGTTTCATATTAGAGTTATCTCAGCTAACCGAGCTTATTCGTAACAGTTCCGCAGGGACTTTAATGAGCATTTAACTGTACATAGCTTCAAGGTTATGTTTGTAATCATATACTAGTTTAGAATTACAACTGGTTATGCAATGCTTTAGTTTTAAGAGTATTATTCTTGAGATATTCCTGCAATGTCAATACGTAGCATCGACTGATGTTGTCCATATCGTAGCACAGACTACATATAATAATTTAATGTTTATATTTTGTTTATTTATGAGCTTTCAGTTGTTTTCAAGTAAAATATTTTACTAAAATATTCATATAATGCTAAAGGTCTTTGTTTTATTTACAAGGTCACTTTAG